>JAANDG010000705.1:0-70216 GCA_036852015.1 Pelodera strongyloides | reverse complement strand
TATCATTCATCCGTATACTGTTTGTAAGTTGCGAGCATCCAGCAGCTGATGAATGCGTTTGGTTTGCAATTTTTATAGGTACTCGTTTTCTATGGTGCTAGACATCCTAGACAATTGTACTTCCGTGACTTATTTGTTACGTTTGAACATGCTACTAAAAAGTTGTCCAAGGTCCAAGAGCATTGACAACGCCAGCCGCGGGTGCCCGCCCATTGTTCAGTTTCTTGATATTTTTTAACCTGAATAATCTGGAAGATGGTGTTCCCCAGGCGTTGGTCCGCGTCCCTCTCTACGCTTAGGTATGTTTTACGCGGATACGTTCTCGATCACATTGTCACACCTATCCAGGATGCTCACCTTTTGACAAATGCTTGTCGATGTTCGAGTCGATGTAATTGACATGGTCCCTCAGCGATTTTGAATCTAATACGGATCTATTTCAAACAGCACGGGTCTGTTTCATTTCGTATAGCACGGGTCTGGGGCACTTTCGCAGCAAGAACATCTCAAATGCGTGACTCGCATGGGTTAATGGTAGGAAATTGACATGCATGTAAAATGACTTGAACATAGACATAGACGAGCATTAGACATTTTCGCATGTGCGATTCACGAACATGAAAACCCATGAGTGCTGGAGTGTGTGTCTGTGTCGTCCTCTGCGAGGTGAACAACTACACATGCTCAGTGGTAGACGATTACCTATTCAACCCTTTAATCGCGTGAGTATGGCTTGCGAAAAGGGTGTAAATGAGGGGGCAACATCTTAGGATGGCGAATTGAAACGTGCCCAGAATGGATAATAATATAACATTTGTTTAGATTTTAGAATTTTAATTGTGATGTGAGAGATTGAGTGAAACCTAATAGAACGTAGAACGAAACCGTTTAGGGGACGAATATTCCCACTTATAAAGTAAACGTCGTTAATTCAGGATTGCGCTTCCATTTCCATGATGACATTGTGGTATGTGATGGCGATGATAAGAGTAAGGAGGACGGGAAAGGAGAAAATAGGATGTCGATCGAAACTTCCATTCTTGTATAAAGGTACATTTTGATTTTATGCATTGGCACAGTATATTGTGGTTATGCATGTGGACTAATGCCTCATGCTTGGTGCATTTGGTTTATTAAAGGGTCAGGCCCGTTTCAAATTACCCCTATTTTTGATGACTCCATCGGATTCTCCGTTTCAAATATAGTTGGCTGAATTTTTTTCCAATTTTCAATCGCAAAATTCACGCAGTATCCAGCAATTTACCATGGCCAGTCATACCCAACTAAATATCGCAGTTGTCACGCCCCTCCGCGCTAATTGGGCAATATGCTCTATTAGGCGTGGCGCGTGGCAATTGCGATATTGGCCAATCAGCGCGAATGGGCGTGACTCGTGACAACTGCGATTGATTGTTGTGTATGACTGGCCATGGTAAATTGCTGAAAACTGCGTGAATATTGCGACTGAAAATTGGAAAAAAATTCAGCCTACTATATTTGAAACGGAGAATCCGATGGAGTCATCAAAAATAGGGGTATTTGAAATGGGCCTGACCCTTTAAAGCTCGAGTGCTTACTGTCTGGAAAATACCGCATACCGCTTTATTTACTTCAGTGCAGCATATCGTTAGTTGGTGTTGTAACTGCGGCCTGTGTAGAATTAGAATTTATAATGTAGAGTGTAGACTAGAGAACACGGCGAAGACTATGTCTGTATTGAAGATACTGTCGAAGTGCGGTAGTTAATTCCCCAATTGACTCCCACACTGAACCTGCCATGTACAAACCTAGCGCGTTATATTCCTAGCAAATCTTAATCCTAGCACGTTATACATGTTTCAGATTTTGCGTAGAGAATGGCAATGGGAGTGCTGGATTTGGTGGAACAGTCACAGCGGCGCTGTCACAAATCGTTATGCTATGAGGTGCCCATTAATTTTTGTTTTTCTACGTGTTTGTTACATTTATTGTGCTTCTTACCGTATAACCGTATATCTAACACGTCCACGTCGTTAATTTAGTTAAGATTGGATATGTCTACAGTTCCATGTATGCATATTTCTGCATATTTTATATCGGTTATTATAGAGAATTTATAAGCACTTTCCTCCCCGTGGCCGTGGAAAGTGCCCCCACGCCCGTTCATTTCACATTCTATAGAAGGAATAGGATAGGAATAGATGCCTCGTAATCCGGTACTTTCAATAAAAATTCAAATAATCCATGCGCTTGCGCGGAGACTAGAATATCTTTTCGTGCATAAAAGGAGATAATACTTATCATGTATAAAACATACATATCTCAAAGGCTTGAAAAGTCGGAGTCGGAAATGAAAATGACGGTCACGATAGCTCTATTCCTCTATTGAAAGTGAAAGTGCTTGCTTATGAACGGAAACGGGGCACTTTTCATGGGGAAGAAGGTGCCTATAAATCCTCTAGAACGACGTTGATTGCTCTATTTCATTGATTAACATAATACTATTTAAGGGACAACTGACTGGGACTGACCTACTGTACTCACGTTGATTACCGACCGAGCTCCAAAAAGCTGTTGTCGTCGGATGGACAACCACTGGCCGCACTATCGCTGTGCACCTGATGCTGCAGAAACTGGCAGCAAAGAGACTCTAGACCAGAAGTTAACCTATCCTGGATTACGTCTTGACAGATCCTTTTGGATTAAGTTTAACCTGTAATTTGTCGTTGCCAGTTGTCCTTGTTTCCTTTGTAGTTTGGGTTTGATTATCTTTACAGTTAGTTTTATTTTATATTGTAGTTGCGAAAAGTTTTTCCCTTCTCTTTTATTTTAATCCTTAAGTTGTTTACAATTGTCAGATTGTAATGTGTTTTTCGTCTTTGACTGGTGGTAGTTGTCACTCCTTTTATTTTTGAGCCAAACTTTAGCTTTCGAGGTGACCGACCTCTAATTCACCTAGGATTAGTTTCAGCCCGAGCTGTTTTAGTTAGTAAGCTAGATCATGGTACTGCCCTTCTATTAACCAGCACAAGTGTAAAATTCCGTTTTTTAGAGTAGCCCCAGGCGACTTAGCGCTGTGTTATGTTCCAGTTTGCTGAAATTCTGATATCTATTTTTAGCTAAGGTATCTTTCTTTTCCTCGCTAATTTTGCTTTGTACAGCGTTAGGTATGAATCCTCACCCTTTTTGTTATCTACCTTGAATTGCTAGTTGAATAAATTTTTTTATCATAACCTATGTTCCGTTTATTGTAACCTATGTTCCGTTTATTGTGAGTATTTGTGACCCATGTTCCGTTCTAGTAAAAATATCCTATGTTCCGTTCCAACTTTTGTACCCTATGTCCCGTTCCACTAACTGCGTGCTACTTTCCGTTCCGTCTATTTGCGCGCTATGTCCCGTTCCAGTAACACGTGCCAGGACCGCATGTGGGTTTACGTTCCTGGCCCGTGAAAGTGGAACGGGACATAGGCCCGTCGGCTACCAGAGTTAATAAGGCCTCCTATTAATAAGGCCGCCTAAAAGTTCAAATAAGGCCGCCTATTACTCTGGTAGCCGACGGGCCTATGTCCCGTTCCACTTTCACGGCCCAGGAACGTAAACCCACATGCGTTCCTGGCACGTGTTACTGGAACGGGACATAGCGCGCAAACAGACGGAACGGAAAGTAGCACGTAGTTAGTGGAACGGGACATAGGGTGTAAAAGTTGGAACGGAACATAGGCAATTTTTACTAGAACGGAACATGGGTCACAAATACTGAAACGGAACATAGGTTATGATAAAATTTTTATTCAACTAGCAATTCAAGGTAGATAACAAAAAGGGTGAGGATTCATACCTAACGCTGTAATCAAAGCAAAATTAGCGAGGAAAAGAAAGATACCTTAGCTAAAAATAGATAGCAGAATTTCAGCAAACTGGAACATAACACACCGCTAAGTCGCCTGGGGCTAATCTAAAAAACGGAATTTTACACTTGTCCTGGTTAATAGAAGGCAGTACCATGATCTAGCTTACTAACTAAAACAGCTCGGGCTGAAACTAATCCTAGGTGAACTAGAGGTCGGTCATCTCGAAAACTAAAGTTTGGCTCAAAAATAAAAGGAGTGACAACTACCACCAGTCAAAGACAAAAAAAACCCATTACAATCTGACAATATTAAACAACTTAAGGATAAAAATAAAAGAGAACAGAAAAACTTTTCGCAACTACAATATAAAATAAAACTAACTGTAAAGATAAAAGGAAACAAGGACAACTGGCAACGACAAATCACAGGTTAAACTTAATCCAAAAGGATCTGTCAAGACGTAATCACGTAATCCAGGATATGTTAACTTCTGGTCTAGAGTCTCTTTGCTGCCAGTTTCTGCAGCATCATCAGGTGCACAGCGGTAGTGCGGCCAGTGGTTGTCCATCCGACGACAACAGCTTTTTGGAGCTCGGTCGGTAATCAACGTGAGTACAGGAGGCCAGTCCCAGTCAGTTGTCCCTTAAATAGTATTATGTTAATCAATGAAATAGATCAATCAATGTCGTGCTAGAGGATTTATAGGCACCTTCTTCCCCGTGAAAAGTGCCCCGTTTCCGTTCATAAGCAAGCACATTCACTTTCAATAGAGGAGTAGAGCTATCGTAACAATCATTTCCGACTTTTCAAGCCTTTGAGATATGTATGTTTTATACATGATAAGTATTATCTCCTTTTATGCACGAAAAGATATTCTAGTCTCCGCGCAAGCGCATGGATTATTTGAATTTTTATTGAAAGTACCGGATTACGAGGCATTTCCTATTCTATTCCTTCTATAGAATGTGAAATGAACGGGCGTGGGGGCACTTTCCACGGCCACGGGGAGGAAAGCGCTTATAATTCTCTATAATAAATAATGACCGATATAAAATATGTAGAAATATGCACACATGGAACTGTAGATGTAGACATATCCAATCTTAACTAAATTAACGATGTGGACGTGTTATATATACGGTTATACGGTAAGAGGCACAATAAATGTAACAAACACGTAGAAAAAAACCAAAATTAATAGGCACCTCATAGCATAGCGATTCGTGACAGCGCCGCTGTGACTGTTCCACCAAATCCAGCACTCCCATACCCATTGCCATTCTCTACGCAGAATCTGAAACATCTATACCGTGCTAGGATTAGGAGTGCTAGGAATATAACGCGCTAGGTTTGTACATGGCAGGTTCAGTGTGGGAGTCAATTGGGGAATTGACTACCGGACTACCGCACTTCGACACTATATTCAATACAGACATAGTCTTCGCCGTGTTCTCCAGTCTACACTCTACATTCTAAATTCTAATTCTACACAGGCCGCAGCTACAACACCATTTTTCAAACAATCGATAAGAGAAATGACAACTAACGATATGCTGCACTGCACTGAAGTAAATAAAGCGGTATGCGGTATTTTCCAGACAGTAAGCACTCGAGCTTTAATAAACCAAATGCACCAGGCATGAGGCATTAGTCCACATGCATAACCACAATATGCTGTGCCAATGCATAAAATCAAAATGTACCTTCATACAAGAATGGATGTTTCGATCGACATCCTATTTTCTCCTTTCCCGTACTCCTTACTATTCCCGTCCTCCTTACTATCGCCATCACATACCACAATGTCATCATGGAAATGGAAGCGCAAATCTGAATTAACGATGTTTGCTTTATAAGTCGTTCCCTAAACTAGAATTCAACACACTCCCCCGTCCCCCACAGTCGACGATTTCGTTCTACGTTCTATTAGGTTTCACTCAATCTCACTCACATCACAATTAGAATTCTAAAATACAAACAAATGTTATATTATTATCCATTCTGGGCACGTTTCGATTCGCCATCCTAAGATGTTGCCCCCCCCCCATATACACCCTTTTCGCAAGCCATGAAGCCATACTCACGCGATTAAAGGTTTGAATAGGTAATCGTCTACCACTGAGCATGTGTAGAGTGTAGTAGTTCACCGCAGAGGACGACACACACTCCAGCACTCATGGGTTTTCATGTTCGCGAATCGCACATGCGAAAATGTCAAATGCTCGTCTATGTCTATGTTCAAGTCATTTTACATGCATGTCAATTTCCTACCATTAACCCATGCGAGTCACGCATTTGACATGTTCTTGCTGCGAAAGTGTCCCAGACCCGTGCTATACGAAACAGACCCGTGCTGTTTGAAATAGATCCGTACTAGATTCAAAATCGCTGAGGGACAGAGGGACCATGTCAATTACATCGACTCGAACACTGACAGGCATTTGTCAAAAGGTGAGCATCCTGGATAGGTGTGACAATGTGATCGAGAACGTATCCGCGTAAAACATACCTAAGCGTAGAGAGGGACGCGGACCAACGCCTTGGAACACCATCTTCCAGATTACGCAAACCTGAATAAAAAATATCAAGAAACTGAACAATGGGCGGGCACCCGCACCCGCGGCTGGCGTTGTCAATGCTCTTGGACCTTGGACAACTTTTTAGTAGCATGTTCAAACGTAACAAATAAGTCACGGAAGTACAATTGTCTAGGATGTCTAGTACCATAGAAAACGAGTACCTATAAAAATTGCAAACCAAACGCATTCATCAGCTGCTGGATGCTCGCAACTTACAAACAGTATACGGATGAAGGTGGGGCCACTCAAGTACAATAGTACCCGGATGAATGATAAGGCTAAGTCTACTTTGTCACAAAATACCTAAATTATACTTTGTCACAAAATACCTAAAAATGGCGGTCGACCGCTATCCCATTCACAAAATCATTCTAAATGATTGTCTTGACGCAAATGATGCGTGGTGCTCACCTAAATAGATAAATACACTTCTAGAATAAAGGAACAGTACATAAAAACAAAGGAAAGAAAAAATAAAGAAAACGTTTCAAAAATAATAAAAACTGTTGATAATACACCTTTAAAACATGCCGTGCCGGGACCAACCGTTACGGAATTGGGTCCGTAAAATTTCCCGGATCGTGAACCGGAGCGGTGCCGGTAAACCGGAACGGGACATAGGCCGTTGCGTCCAAGTGGAACGGAACATGGTCCGTTGGCTAGCGTAGTAGTAAAGGCCGCCTAAAAATGCTAAGGCCGCCTATTCACAGTTGGTAGGCAGTGGAAGTTGAAGAGGCGCGGTCATATTTCGCGCGTTCGTTGCGGTTTCGTAAATGCTTTATTTTCCTATTAATTTACTAATTGACTACGGTAGTTTGGTTGCAATTATGTAAACAACCTCACTAAATTTTTTCCATAACATCATTCAACTTCGTAAAAATTGTAATTACTGTGTTTATAAAGCCCACTAAGCGTGATGAAACTGTAAACTTGTTTTAAAAAATATCATTACTCTAAAATATGCTAACCTATCGCAATTTGTCGCGATGCTTACTGTTTTTTACTAAATTATGTACTCGTATTTAATGGGGTTTGCAAGTATGCCGAAAAATTTGTCATTTAAATTAGCTATACTATTTTAATTAGCTAGGGTTAGGCCCACCGATGTCTAAGCTAATGGCCAGAACAATTGCTAAACACACACGATTCTAGAACCTTTAAAAGACTATTGAAATTGTCAGAAACTGCTCAAATTCTAACAAATTAGAAGAAAATGCTATCACTGTCGGGTTTAAGGAATATACCTATATTCCTAGAACGAATTAATCAACACATTCATTCATAAATCTTCTAAAAACGGCCATTAGAGTTTGCAGCTATATCTACCCCTTGGAAAAGACTTGAAGAAGCCTACATATTAAATTTATTTTCACCTCTGTTATTTCGTGCGTATCGTTTCTTTTCAACTGTTATCTACATCGTAGTATATTTGTTATGTTTATCTGCGTTGTCAGAGAATTATTGTTGTGACTATTGTCATAGCTAGAAACGTATTCAGAAACAATCAATAATACTAGAGTCTAGAAATAGAATTGTCAATAATTACAGTACCTATTTGCATGCATGTACGGTAAATATAAACCTCTGTATCAGTTCCTGATCTTCATCAAAGGCTGACAGAGTAAGCCTTACGACAGCATCCTGATCTACAAAGAGGCAGGCGTCCTCTATAATAAAGCGCACAAGTTGGCAGAGTTCCTTAAAACTGCCAAATGCCTGACAGTTCCTTAAAGGGAAATACCGGCCGGTTTTTGAAACGCATTGCGTACACCTGCTTTCTTATGTAGCATATGCAAGTGAGCAAAAATTAGAATAAAAACTAGACCCCAATTAGACCCATATTGCATAAATGCATAAGAATGCAAGTACTTGAGATGCGTTTCAAAAACCGGCCGGCTCACGGTGAACGGTACCGTCTCCAAACCGTAGTGTGGATAGCTCTGTGGTGAGCTTAAGTGACCAGCGCCGTAGTGGAAGAAATCCCCGCCGCCTGCAGTACGGAAGTGGCCTGGAGGCCCCCCTACTCTTCGGACTTTATAAGCCAAGACCCAGACAGACTACCTCCGTTTATAACAAAAAAAGGTTCTATAAGAAGTTCGTTCCAAGCTTTGGCTGATACAGTATTTTACATTCATATTGTATTAGTCAATTAAATTATATCAGTATCAAACATGTATGAATGCATCCTCAGTGAATAAGATACGTTGCGGCTTTCGATTATAGCATACTACACTAATACTAATACAAAAGAGAAATGCTACTGTAACTACGTTCTCTGGCGCGCAGTGCGGAGACGCAAAAAAGAGGCGGAGACGCAGAAAAGAGGTTTCTCTCTGTCTCGAATTTTTTTAATGCAAATTTTATATTTTAAATTTTAAATTTTATACAAATTTATTTTTAAATTTTATTTTAATTATATTTTAAATTTTAAATTTTATACAAATTTAATGCATTTTTGCAATTACCTTTGAAACGACGTTTCACATATGCATAAAATAAAATATGTGTACCAGAAAGTCGTCTCGGGCGGCGTAGCCGGCTGGTTTTCTATATATGAATATTTTATTAAATAGTCGCCTTTATTATATTTCACGGGTTACAAAAGTTTGAGAAAACCATGAGGATTCAAGATATGGTTTCTATGGATAAAATGTGCCTTATGTGCACCTCTTGGGAGCTTTCTGGTTTCTGGTGCATTTTATTGACTTTAAAATTTTATTTGAATATTTTATTAAATAGTCGCCTTTATTATATTTCACGGGTTACAAAAGTTTGAGAAAACCATAAGGATTCAAGATATGGTTTCTATGGATGAAATGTGCCTTATATGCACCTCTTGGGAGCTTCCTGGTTTCCGGTGCATTTTATTGACTTTAAGATTTTATTTGAATATTTTATTAAATAGTCGCCTTTATTATATTTCACGGGTTACAAAAGTTTGAGAAAACCATGAGGATTCAAGATATGGTTTCTATGGATGAAATGTGCCTTATATGCACCTCTTGGGAGCTTCCTGGTTTCCGGTGCATTTTATTGACTTTAAGATTTTATTTGAATATTTTATTAAATAGTCGCCTTTATTATATTTCACGGGTTACAAAAGTTTGAGAAAACCATGAGGATTCAAGATATGGTTTCTATGGATGAAATGTGCCTTATATGCACCTCTTGGGAGCTTCCTGGTTTCCGGTGCATTTTATTGACTTTAAAATTTTATTTGAATATTTTCCTAACCGGTCGGAGCAGTAAAAATAATTTTGACCCAAAAGGCCCCAGTTTTTCGTCATTTGTTATTTGCGCGTAGGCTCTGGGACGCTGTACTCTCCCTCTCTGCACTTCTCTGCACTCTCGTACCAACTGTGTATTGTTATGTGGTTTGCAAGTATGCCAAAAACTGCAAGTTTTCCTTGCAAGTATCAATTCGCAAAATCGTGTGCTTTTTACACAACTTTACCGTAACTTTGACACATCCGCACTATAGAAAATCCGTCATCAAAGACATTTTTTGTTGAACAATTGGTCCCGTGGCGATCGGTCGTAAAAACTGCCTGTAGATATGCTCGTGTAGTGCCAAGATACGGTAAATTTTTCGATACTTGCAAGGAAAATCGGGCATACTTGCAAACCCCATAAAATAGAGCCGTATTTTTTATAACACACTAAATACAATAATGCTACTTCTAGTGGAGTGACTACTGTATTCGCGCGACGTCGCGTGCGGCCGAATATAGTCGCTCGTTCGCCGCTGTTTCAAAAATTCCCGCGCGAATTTGTTGGCGTGTTCCATTCCTGTCATTTTGAATTGGTTGATCTGCGTGGGTGCGCTTGCTTGGTTGTGGAGTGTTTGTCAAGTATTTCAAAAACAGTGTGTCGAATGGGCGGTCAGTTCACGTGCGCTTGACTTCATACGGATGTGCGTGCGCTTCTCGGTTGATATCATAATTCACACAGTTTGTTATAAAAGATGATAAAGAACAACCAGCATGCTGGCATATTTATCATGTGTTGTGTGGCCGAGTGGTCTAAGGCGCTTTTCAGAGAAAGTATCCAAAAAGACTGTTAGGTTCGAATCCAACACGCTGCTTTCTTTTTGCGGTTGCTACTTTTCCCGCACCATTTCGGTAACGTTTTGGGTGTGTTTCCCGCAACAGTTTGGGGGTGTTTCCCGCACCAAAACGGCAACCGGAGTCGTTGAAAAAACTTTTGCGGCGCGCATCAAATTCTTTTGCGGGAAACACCCCCAAATTGTTGCCGCGCGCAACTCTTGAGTTTCGTTGAATTAGTTGAATACGTGAGAAAATGACCACTTATTCTGACGCAGTGCCATAGTTAGTTACTTTTTGAACTTTTAGTCTCACTCTCATTCCCCGTATTCAACTTTTTAGGTAAACGTTCTACTCGTCGTTTATGCAAGTTTTCGCATACTTATTCTTGTGAAATCCCGATGTTTTCAGGTGGGCCGGCCTCAGTCGGTTAGACTAACCCAATCAGCATAGAATAATGTCAGACGAGAGTGATTTTTCCATACACAGCGAGTCAGACGACGATGTACGTGCCTTACATTATAAATATTCTGCGTTGTCGTGTTATCGTGTTCCTTTGTGTGACAGGGAGAAGTCATGCTAAGGTTTTGGATTGCTAGTTACTCGCACTTTACGTGGGATTGATAAAAGTTTATCACCATTTTAGTTCCAACCTAAGAAAGCGAAAGCGTCTCCTAAAAAGAATGTGGCTCCGAAGAAAGCTAAAGAGGCTGCTGCCTCAAAGGAAAAGGCTAAGCCATTGAAGAGCTCAACGAACACGCCAAAGAAAGATAAAGCAGATAAAGTTTGTAAGTTTTTATATATTGACGTACTTTGAGAAAAGAAAAGCGACAAAAATAATGAGAAATTTTGAGCAATTACTTTTTTTTATATCTAATTTCGCCTGTAAAGCTGGCAATTTTCAATATAAAGTGATATCACGCATTGTTTGTGTGATGTATGTCATATAAGAAACATATTCTAGACTGGGTAACTTATTGTAATGTGTTTGGCACTTGTACATCTTTGAATTGTGTTTATTTTTTCATTTCATATCTCGAATGTTTGCGAAAAAAAAGCTAATTTGACTATGGATGATGTCAGTGTCGAATGGGCATACGGCATTGCTCAACACACATACACATTATGATATTATCTTTACCTCTTATTTTGTTTTCAGTCGATGTTTCTCAAACGATGACCGATGAGGACAAAAATGTGTTCACGAGCGTGGATAAAGTTAAAAAGGCACATTCGATTGAGGACATTTATCAGAAGAAGTCACAATTGGAACACATTTTGCTACGTCCAGATACATACATTGGATCTACCGAATACAGTGACAAGACGGTTAGTCTTTTAGCGAAAAGATAAGGAATGTGAAGAAACCTGAGAAGTATATGAATAGAAAGATATATTTAAAAATATGAACCGGAAGTGTGGCTCGATCCAATGAAACAGTGAGCAGGGGGACTAGCACTGTGTTCTTACTCTTCAATATTAATGCTTTAATTTCAGCCAATGTGGGTATACGACTCGGACACTGAGAAACTTGTGCAGCGTGATATCCAATATGTGCCTGGCCTGTACAAGGTGCGATATCTCACTTAATTTAATTATGAATTTGATCTGAATATTCTTCTTTATTTCTTACTTGTTGATTTCCTTGGATCCTTGTAAACATATTTGTATGTTTCTTTCTTTTTGGAATTTGGAATTTTCAGATTTTTGATGAAATCTTGGTGAACGCCGCCGACAACAAGCAGAGAGATCCCAAAATGAATCTGATTAAAATCGATATCAACAAGTGGGCTTTTTATGCATTCTTTGTTGTCTAAATTTCTAAATAGATGTGTGGATGGAGTGAATACTGAATTGATCAAACTCATTTCATTGATGGGGTTTCCATGTATGCGATTCGCACCTGCGAAAATGTCAAACCGCTGTCCATGTTCAAGTCATTTTACATGCATGTCAACTGCCTACCGTAACCCATGCGAATCGCACGTTTGACATGGTCCTGCAGCGAAAGTGTATCAGATCCATACTAGATCCGTACTATTTTGAAATAGATCCATACTAAATCCAAAATCGCTGCGGGACCCTGTCATTTACATCGACTCAAACATGGACAGCGGTTTGACATTTTCGCAGGTGCGAATCGCAAACATGGAAACCCCATGACATTTTACAACAACTGCAGTTGCGAGGCCATATTCACCACTCAATTCCCCGTCTTTTTCTCTGTGTCTCATTTAAAAAAAAATTTGTTTTACGCTTCAAGAGCGTGCACCTTTATATTATAATGCTATTTTCTTTCCCCATGGACCCTTTCCCCGAGGGAATCGGAGTGGTGAATAAGACCTCCATACCCTTTTGGTGGTACAAGCTTCTCCTTCTCAATATGTATTGTTCAGGGCCGCCAATAAGATCAGCGTCTTCAATAACGGGCGCGGTATCCCCGTTGTGCTTCATAAAGTGGAGAAGATGTACGTGCCCGAGATGATCTTCGGTACTCTCCTAACATCATCAAACTATGATGATTCACAAAAGAAGGTAATTATTTTGCGTGGATTTTGTCAGTGAACTTGTGTGCTTTCGATTGCTTTGTTATTGAGTTTCGTGTGTTTTTGTTAGCTAGATAACGGTCCTCATAAGGAATCATTAAGTCGTTTAGGTGACTGGTGGACGTAATGGATATGGAGCCAAACTGTGCAATATTTTCTCCACCGAGTTTACCCTCGAAACATCCAGTAAAGAATACGGGAAAGCGTTCCGTCAGGTTTGTCACATATATATACATGCAAGTGCAAGTGTCACTATCGACAACAGCTGACATCGCAACATTGAACACGAAACAATCCATGCATTATCCACACTTGTGGTTTAATGTTGGCATTGAATTAACTTTTTTTTTCAAACAATTTTTTTCATTGGGTTGGGAATACGGTGTAAGGTAATCTGAGCGAAAAGTTCCTTTGTAAGTCTGTAGTGTGCTTGGTAGGTTTTATGGTTTTATGCTATATGCGTTATAAATATTCCCCCCTTTCAGACCTGGACAAACAATATGACGAAAGATAAAGATGCCGAGATTGTGAAATCAAAGGGAGATGACTACACAAAGGTAGAGTTTATTTAATTGTCTTTGGATTACATATGTAAATGTGAGATCCCTGCTCCCTGTGCGTTTGATTTGAATTTGACATTACTTTATGCATCCCACATCGTTAGTATAAGGACATCTATTTATTTTTTGACTCTTTCTACAAAAGGGAACTTTTTGTGTTGATTAATATCTTTATTTTTATTAATTGATTTTAGGTGACTTTCAAGCCCGACTTGGCAAAGTTCCGAATGAAGGAACTGGATGATGATATCATCGGATTGATGTGCAGAAGAGCATACGATATTGCCGGATGCTGCCGTGGAGTCAAGGTCTACCTGAATGGAAAACAGCTCCCGGTTTGTTTAAATACTGATTTTTTTTTAAAATACAAAGTGTGTCATTTGCGTAGTTTTCCTCCATTAGTATGGTGCTCCGTATTTGTATATGATTGTATTAATTTTGCACAACTCAGTTGTTAGCATGTTATGAAAGAGTGTTAGTTGTTAATTAGTTAATAATTATCCTGGTTTAGGTGAGCGGTTTCAAGCAGTACATTGAGCAGTATACGAAGGAGGTGACTGACAGCAATGGGGATCCGATTAAAGTGTGCTACGAACAAGTGAACGATCGATGGGAGGTGCGGTTTATTTTTCTTTGTTTGGTTAATGGTGAATTATGGTAATAGAAACAGAAAACACACTTTTGAAGGGGATATGAACCAAAAAAAAGCAGAAATGCGAAACTTTGAAATATTTGAATGATCATAATTATTCTCGTTATAGGTTGCTCTTTGCGTGTCGGACGGCGGCTTCAAGCAAGTCTCATTCGTGAACAGCATTGCCACTACAAAGGTTTGTTTTTTGAGACTTGTTCTTTGTTCTATTTTTTCTAGGTTGTCATTGTGACATTTCTTTTGTTCAATAAAAATGTAATGTTGTAACAGGGTAGCAGTAGCAGTTATTAATTATTATAACGTGTAATCTTTATTTGGTCTAAGAGTATCAGTAAACTGTGGTTTGCAGGGCGGCCGTCACGTCGATTACATCACTGATATGATGGTGGCCAAGTTGATTGACACTATCAAGAAGAAGGTCGGAAAGAGCTCGGTCAATGTGAAGCCCTTCCAAGTTTGTCACTTTTTTGTATACATATTTATACTTTGTCAGTTTGCTGCTATTTATTGTGAATCGTGATATTTATTACTGTAGCGTTAGCTTTTGTACGGGTATGTTTTTATTGTTTTATATTGCTTATTTTGTATTTCCAGGTCCGCAATCACATGTGGGTGTTTGTGAATGCTCTTATTGAGAATCCTACATTCGACTCGCAAACAAAGGAAACGATGACTCTTCAGTCGAAGAGTTTTGGAAGCAAAGCCGATCTGACGGACAAGTTTACGAAACAGGTCAGTCTAGGTAGTAGTTATTTTTTACCTTGTTGGATAGCGGATTGGGTTTGTTTATTTATACGTTGAGGTGGATAAACCAGAAGACGTATTCATAATATAATGTTTTAAGGCCTAACTCGCCTAATTGCGCAAACCAAGTGGACTGTGGTTTGAATTAGATTTTTAAAATATCTGTTTTAGTTTTTGATTTTTTTTATATAAATTTTCTTTAGGCAATGGGTTGTGGAATCGTGGACGCTGTGCTCAACTGGGTTCGTTTCAAGCAGATGGAAATCCTGGACAAGAAGTGTTCTTCTAAGAAGACCAGCAAACTGAAGGTTTGATTTACTTTAACTTTTGTTATTTGCCATTTTGTATCATATTGTATCGTATCCGATAATAACTGCGTACATGTTCCAATTTCTAGTTAACCTCCCAACGTCTCCCAGGCGAGCGTGGGTGGGAGATGTGACTTGGCAAGAATGTCTAAATTCCTTCAATTTAGGGTATTCCTAAACTGGAAGACGCTAACGACGCTGGAACCAAGAATTCCATCTACTGTACACTGATTCTCACTGAGGGAGACTCAGCCAAAACGCTGGCTGTTTCAGGTGAGTCTTTTTATGTTTATCTTATTTTTCCAATGGGAAGTTTGCGTTCTTTGTGATTTTCGCTCTTCTTGGTTTTTGGCGTGATCTATACCTAACAGTCTTGCTTATTTTCGCTTGTCTTGTTTTTGTTTAAAATATTTTGTCTTGTTAAAATTTTTTATATATGAACTGTGAACCATAAATGCAAGCCTCCTATATTCCTAAACAATATATGGTTCTTCTTTTCAGGCTTGGGAGTCGTGGGTCGTGATCGTTATGGTGTGTTCCCGCTCAGGGGTAAGCTGCTCAATGTGCGAGAAGGAAACGTGAAACAGGTGAATTCGTTTTGCATTTTTAATTTTTAACCATTTTCCTTGATTTCAGTCCGATTTAGAGCTTGCGTTTCATGCATATTTAGTAGAGCTTTTTGATGCATAGATTTTATTTTAATACATATCCTATTTCTTGCCATCTCAAACGTTTTTTGGTTATTTCGTTATTTGTGCTAATTTTGTCTCTATCCTTCAGGTTGCCGACAACATTGAGATCAATGCGATTATCAAGATCCTGGGTCTTCAGTACAAGAAGAAGTATGACACTGAGGAGGACATGAAGTCCCTTCGCTACGGAAAAGTGATGGTCATGGCCGATCAGGTACTGTATATTTGAATATCTATGTTATTATGCAAATTTGCTCGTTACCTATTGCTAACGAGTGCCTTATGATTTGACAGTCTATGATGATAAAGTCTATATGAGTATCTGCTGGCTGCTTTTTTCCACGTGAAAAAACGGGCCAACGGTCACGCTCCTCTATGCCCTTACTGGCTCACCAAGTGGTATAATCACAAAAAAGGTGGTGATTATGTAAAGGCGGTGAGCTATATTAACTATTATGGGTATGCATACGGGCACGCGCGAAAGTGTTATCGCGTGCCTTTTATTCTGCCCGCACATTTTCTGGGTCGGAGGAGCGTGACCTAAGTGCTTGGATTACAAAAAGGCGAATCTGAGACTAACCTCTAAAACTGCTCCCATTTCAAAATAAAATGTTATAGAATATACGTTGAATGTATTATGTATGTTACAGGATCAAGACGGCTCTCATATCAAGGGTCTCGTCATCAACTTTATCCACCACAATTGGCCCTCACTTCTGCAGAGAAACTTTGTCGAGGAGTTTATCACTCCCATTGTGAAGGTACTTTTGACTTTACGTTTATTATCATTTCTTGTATAAAATAAAACTATATAAAACACATTAAAACATAACCAAAAAGTCCGGACCGTGTGTCAGGCACGGGACCCGCGCGGTGTTCAATCTCCATCTCTTGCGAAGAGGGGTCTCGGGTCTAATCTTAACCCTTTTTTTAACCTTACTCGCATATTTTACTTTCTCCCCTTTACTCGACGACAAGAGGCTAGTCTTTCGAGATTTGGCTTTCCTTTGTAAAATCAACAAAATGTGGGCTGAACAGTGTATTTCCTATTCCAATCGTTTTGTTAAAGTTAAATGTTTATCAGGCGACCAAGGGCAAGGAGGAACTCCCCTTCTTCTCTCTTCCCGAATACAATGAATGGAGGAATAATACAGACAACTGGAAGTCGTGGAAGATCAAGTACTACAAGGGATTGGGTGAGCCATTTGTTCTGATTCCGGTGAGGGAATATATGTAGGAGTCCGCATAGGTCCGCATCTCAAAATTTAGGGGAGGTGATTTAGCATTACGGATCGAGAGGTGATCGTCCGCATTTGGCGGGGTGTTTTACGCTATGATTCCGGTCTAGTTACTAGTGTATGTGAAGTTGAGGTATTTTATCTAGCTTGGACTTGAAGTTATTGGTTTCTCAAGTATTATATTGCCTTGTCCTCTCAGGTACCTCCACTTCCAAGGAAGCGAAGGAATACTTCTCTGATATGGCCCGCCACCGGATCCGATTCCGCTACCAGGGAGCGGAAGACGACAAGGCCATCGACATGGCCTTCAGTAAGAAGAAGGTGGAGGAGAGAAAGGTTTGTGCTTATTATTAGTTTGATTTGGTTTGTTTGCTACCACGGCGATGCTGTCTTTACAAATGAAAATTTCGTTTCCCGGGAGGCACAAATCATTATGTTTCATGTAGTTTACAAATAACCTTTCTTGGTTAATTATTTGATGAAACAAGTCCGGTTTTTGTATTGTGGCTTATGATGAAAATAATATAAAAATAGTGGAACGACTCCTTTCAGGAATGGCTCACCTCTTGGATGGTTGACAAGAAGGAGCGTCGTGCCCAGGACCTCGGGGAGGACTACCTCTATGGAAAGGACACCAAGGCGGTCACCTTCTCTGACTTTATCAACAAGGAATTGGTGTTGTTCTCGAACACGGACAATGAACGTTCCATTCCTTCACTGATTGATGGACTGAAACCAGGACAGAGAAAGGTATACCTTGTTTTTGTTCTGCACTATTGTGCTCGTTCATTGTTTCCTGTTTTTGTGGCCACGTGTTGTATGCTTTGAAGTTTGCTGAGCATTGGCTGTATTTTTTGTATAGATTGGGGATTGTATTGTTCTGTCATTTTAGTCCTTTTCTTGCCGTAACTTTTACTCTACGCATAGTTTCCAGGTGCTGTTCGCCTGTTTCAAGCGTGCCGACAAACGTGAGGTGAAGGTGGCCCAGCTGGCCGGAGCCGTGGGAGAACTGACCGCCTACCATCACGGAGAAATGTCGCTCATGGGAACCATTGTCAACTTGGCGCAGGTACGGAGGTGTTGATTATCCTTTGTTTTATGATTGATCTTCTTATTTGTCAGTATTCAAAGTAGTCTAGACATGAGGGTTTATAATGTTTTAGTTTTGTAGCTTTTCGAGTTATTTTTACTGTGCCGTGATTCTCGTTCAGGACTTTGTCGGTTCTAACAACATCAACCTGCTCCTCCCCATCGGACAGTTCGGTACTCGTCTTCAGGGAGGAAAGGACAGTGCCAGTGCTCGTTACATTTTCACACAGCTCAAGTAAGATTATTTTTCTTTGGTTTTGGTGTATATATATGAACTGTTTTCGGGCTTATTGAATGTTGTGATGTCGTGTTTTAAGCGCGAACTGCAGAAAGACGGTTATACAGGTTTATGCATCTGAGAAAGAAAATCACGTTTCTAAATTGATATTTTTCAGCCCAGTTTCCCGGTCTCTGTTCCCAGTGAACGATGACCACGTCCTTCGTTTCCTCTTTGAGGATAATCAGAAGATTGAACCAGAGTGGTACTGCCCGATCATTCCCATGGTACTCGTCAACGGAGCCAGTGGTAAGATAGTATACCTTTTCTTTATATGTTGTGTGATATATATATATATATATATATATATATATATAACGATGATAGGACAGCTAGCGCTAAGATTGTCTATATTTATGCTCCATGTTTATACTTTCTGTTTACTTCAAAGGGTAGGCACTTGCCGAGCTTTCAGACTCCCTGGTTTTTTCTCCAATACAGATAAGACAGCTCTTCACATATCTTTATTGAGCGCCTAAAATTACTGTTTATTATTCAGGAATCGGTACCGGCTGGTCGACCAACATTCCCAACTACAATCCACGTGAGATCGCCGAGAATATGCGCCGTCTTATCCGTGGAGATCCTCCGAAGCCTATGGTAAGATATAAATTAAACTCTTCTGATTAAACCACAATTATAGGCGTTGCCTTGAACATGTTTTTCTATTCATATTCTGATTTGTATTTTAGGCACCGTGGTTCAAGAACTTCCGAGGAACAATTGTACAACTGGATCCGTCTCGCTTTGTTTGCTCTGGAGAGGTGAGGGACGTTATTATTATTATTATTATTATTACTATTATTATTATTATAAGAAGAGTTCGCCTAGCTTTATTGTGATGTAATCCTGTTTGTTCTTTGTATAGCTAGACAGTAGAGAGATTGAGTTTTTTGAATCATCATTCCATCCATCTATTACTGGGTGTGTCAACTGATGCATCTATCTTATTTTCTATTCTCCAGATTGCCTCCCTGTCGGAGGACACGGTTGAGATTACCGAGTTGCCCGTTCGCACTTGGACCCAGGCCTACAAGGAGTCTGTTGTGGAGCCGATGCTCGACTCGACCGATAAGAAGCCAGCAGTTCTCAGCGAGTTTAGGGAGTACCACACTGACACCACAGTCAAGTAAGTAGTATTTTATATTCTACCCTTCGGTCTTCTTATTTCTACACTTGTTGAGTGTGATGTACATTGTGGTCAATGTGTATATTCTGTACTTACTGACCTCGTTCTCTTTATACCTTCCGTTTCTTGTCGTGTGATGCTCATTGAAACCCTTCTTTTCAGGTTTGTATGCAAATTCCCGAATCGCGACAAGCAGCGTGAGGCCGAGCGGGAGGGACTCCACAAGGTGTTCAAGCTGCAGACCGTGCTCAACACTACTTCGATGGTGTTGTTCGACGCTGCCGGTTGTCTGAGAAAGTGGGTGTTAATTATTAATTTCGGGATTTTTATTGTAACTGTTTTTGTTTTACTCGATGAGGGTAAGGTGTAAGGTAAGAAGGTGGATGTGTATTTCCTGTGTAGTCACTTGTTGATTGTTTTATTGATTGTAGGTTCAACTCGGCCGAAGAAATCTGCCAGGAATTCTTCGACACCAGAAAGGCCAAGTATGTGGAGAGAAAGGCGTTCTTGGAGGGCATGCTTAAGGCCCAGAGCGACAGACTCACCAACCAGGTACGCAAGTAGTATTACGATTTTAGTGCGGCCTTTGCTGTGGAGACCTTTCAAGGGGATATGACACGTGGTTTTTCGTTTATTGTTGGAGCCACGTGCGATACCTCTTTAAAATGTGGATAGAGATGGTATCTTCTCAGTTTAAGAACTAGGATGTAAATATTGAAGATCCTATTTGCAGGCTCGCTTCATTCTGGCCAAGATCAAGGGTGAGATCACGATGGAGAACAAGAAGAAGGCGAACATTGTCGATCAGCTGATCAAGAAGGGATTCGATCCCGATCCAGTGAAGAAGTGGAAGGAGGAGCAGAAGAAGAGAGAGCTGCAGATGTCGGGAGAGGTCGAGTTGGAGGAGGAGGAGCAGGACACTGAGGACGACGAGGTTTGTCAGTTTGTGAGGATCTTCATCAACTTTTCCCTGTTATTGTAGTCCCTTGTCCCTTAAATTGGTATCTGTTTGTGTCGGACATGCACAGAATGGCGCATAAATTTGCGTCGTGGGATACTTCACAAACCACGTATCTTGCATCTTGAAACAGTCTATGATGAAAAAGTCTATATGAGCATGCGATGAGTGGTTCCTTCTAGTGGGGAGCCCTCATTAGTTGCGCCTCTTTCTATTCCTTTATCATCTATGGCTCTCCAAGTGGTAGGATCACAAAAACGATGGTGGTCGTATAAAGGCGGCGAGCTAAATTGCATTTATGAGCGTGGTTCCCTGCGCAAGCACGTAAATGAACGAGTGTGCGCCTTCGACTCGCTCCATACATGACTTTGTTTGTTTTTGATGATATTGGAGTAAGAAGAGACAAGACTAATTGCATGGATTACAAAAAGGCGAATCTGAGACTGGTTTTGTAAATTTTCATCATTGGTTGGGTTTATTGTGAATTGTGCCAAGCTCGTAAATATCGTCAACCTTTGTTTTATAGAAAAGCGATGGCGACAAGAAGGTGGAGTCGAAGCTCTCCGACTACGATTACTTGGTCGGTATGGCACTCATCAAACTGTCCGAAGAGGAGAAGGATAAATTGCTCAAGGTGGGTGGAGACTAGTTGATTAGTTCGTATCACAATTACGGGCTCTGACAGAATTATGAGATGTTTTATGTCCACTGTGATAAGGGGAAGAGTCCGTCATTATAGTTGAACGAACTGTAGTTTTCTGTGCGCTACATTTATAGTTTACTAAAAAAATTTACCTTAATATTTAGGAATCCGAAGCCAAACTCAAGGAGTTGAAGGATCTGAAGTGCAAGTCGTGGTCCGACCTCTGGGAGGATGATCTGGAAAACTTCCTTGTCGAGTTGGAGAAGCAGGTAAATATGACATTTCACCATTTTACCAACGAGGTCCACTAGAATGAAGGTTTAGTAAGGCTGGTTTAGGATATTCCTCCATTTTTTTTGCTTTTAAATAAATGCTGAAGTCCCAGAAGTGCAATTTATTGATTTTTATTGTAAATTCAGGAGGCCCGTGAGCGTGCCGATTTGGAAGGAAATATCAAGAACGCTATGAAGAAGTTTGCCAAGGAGGACAGTTCTGCACGCGGAAAGAAGAAAAAGCCGGCTATGGCAGTTGTACGTTTATTTTGTTCTGTTATCCTCCTTCAATGACGTTGTTGTTTACTGACAAAACGAATTTATATGTGCAAGTATTTTACTCTTTCATTCTGAAGCCCGAAAAGTGAAAAGTATGCTGTAACCAAATTTGGTATCATCTACGACGTGTTTATTGTCTCTGCGTAAGTACAGATATGAAAGATATTTTACTTTCAACTCGCACTTTTTTATACCTTTTCCCATAATTGTAGGAAGTGTTCCCGTCGAAGGACGCAATCCGAGTTGAGCCCACTATCGATAGTGCCATGAAGGCCAAGTACGAGAAGATGAACGAGCCAAAGAAGGAGAGGAAACCTAAGGAACCCAAAGAGCCTAAGGCCCCCAGGGCAAAGAAGGAAGACAATGTGAGTGTTTTCCGAGTCGTTGTTGTGCTTATTTATTTATTTATTGGAACATTCATCCTCAAAGATTTACTATTCATTTAGCCTTACGTCCTTTTAGCGACGAAAAATGTTTGTATAGTTTCTTTTTTGTAATACTTTTATTTTCAGGGTTCCACGGAGAAGAAGCCAAAGGTTTGTGGAGGATATTTTTTATTCGACAGCGATTCTTTTTTAAATTTGATCGTAATAGTGGTTCTCCTGTAAAACATAACATCTTACGTGGTGCATGCCACCCTGCTCTTATTTAAGTTTTTATTTATGAATGAGCATGCACGTGCTGGATTGGTCTTGCTAACTTGTTTGTAGTCGTTTGTATTTTCAGAATGATGGCTCTGATAGCGATGACGACATGTTCGAGGTTTGCAATTTATTTTATACATATTTTTGGCTCGTTTTACTTGTAATATTTTGTCTGCTATAATTGAGGATTGTTGCCTGTCGTAATTATTTAGCTACCATGTCCGTTATTGTGTTTATTATGGCATGCACTGCCCTATTTGGAACATATCAAATAAATCACCTGTTTGCTAATCAACGACAACACGACGAGTTATATCTACTTTCTTTTCATCATTTCATTGTGATGCATCATTTCCTGTGGTGTTATTTAATGAATAAATAAAAATATTTTCCTGATAGAATACTGCTCGAAAGTAAACGCGACGATACACAATTTGATCTTTTAGGTCAAGGATTCTCCCAAAGCGAACGGTGCCGCGAAGTCGGGAGCCAAGAAGCGCACCTCGGATGGAGCTCCCAAGATGACCGATTTCTTCAAGAAGAAGGGCGCCAAGAAGGAAATTAGTGATGATGATGACGACATCATCATTGATGAGGAACCGGTCGCGCCGAGACAGGTTGGTGACTTGAATTGTCGCACTTCCCATTTTCATCTTCTGTGCTCTTGTAGATCTATTTGAGAGAAGAGCTAGAGGGAAGGAATAGACCTATTGAAGTAAACTGGGGGCTTTAGCCCTAGGTGTGCTTACCATCGAAGGGACATTGAAAATCCAATATAGATGCCCAATTCTGTACTTTGCAGCGTCCTGGCCGTACCGCGGCCACTGCCAAGAAGGTGTACACAGTGGATGTGGACTCTGATTCCGACGTGGAGGAAGTGATTCCCAAGAAGAAGAGAGGAAGGGTGATTGAATCTTCCGATGAAGAAATTACCTTTGGAGATGACGATGAGTAGACTGCTTGATGTCTTACGGTAGAAAGTTGAAAATTCGTATGTGACTGGTCTACCGTATGTTCGTGTTGGTTTACCCGAACACCCCCTTACTCGTTGGCTGTTTTATTTATTTTTCATATGTACCCGATTTCTTTGTTGTCCCACCAAACTTGTGAATCTTTTTTTGTACCGCAATCATTTCTGCTGTCCTGATCTTTGTTTTATACCCATAATTTTACGTGCGTGTGGTCTCTAACGAGTGTCTCTGAGCTGTTGAAAAGTCCGGTTGAAAATAACGTGTCTGAAGCACTAGGATCTCATATATCTCTTTTACAACTAAACTAGCGGGAAAATGTTTTAGGCATTTGATATTTACTCGGCATTGATCTGTACTACTCGTCTATGAATTACTTGGAGGTGTTTTGTCTTCTCCTGATGATTGTTGAGTGTTTTATTTCTTTACCATTTCTTTTTTCATACAGCGCATACCAAACAAGATGTATAGATGAAAATGATTTCTCTTTTCCTGTGGCCGGTCATCTCTTGCTTTACTCTTTTATTTTTTGTGGTTTGTGCTAAACAAAACAATCGTGTGCTATTCTATTGCTATCCGGACATTGTTCTGTTCTTTTGTGGATAAAAAGGTGATTGAAGATTTCTTTCCTTTCTTACTATTGAGACTACATAATTACCACACATAAAAATGTTTATTATTACAAATGCTTATTCGAAATCAAAAAAGATTAAGTGAAGGCAAGTAAATATAAAACCGGTTTTCTGGTTCCAAAATCTGCCAGAATACAATAAGGTATTTAATTATTTTATGGTCTCTGATATCGAGGCAGGTTTCCCGTAAGTGTGAGGGATTCATCTCTGGCTCGGGAAGCGTATGCAGTGATATAAAAATGAGATGATTGCTAACTGGAGGAAAAACCCTATAACTATTCAATTCGTTTGATAAAGTTTATCGAATATCAAATCACTACGCGGTAAATAACTGATTAATAAATTCGATAAAGAAAAAAATCTCCACAGTGAATCAAAAACTATCATGAGTGCAATAAGGTAAGGAATTATCGCATAAACATTAAAAAGACAAATCATTAAATTATGATGTGTAAACAACGAATATATAAAACAAAAAACTAATAAAAATCTGGAATTCTGAATCAGATAAAGACGTGCTAAAAGAGAAAATAGATTACGCTCGACAATTTAAAGCTAGATAATGATGTCTTGGAATGTGGATATCTTATCGAATTAGCATTGTTGCTAGGCTACACATGTAAAGCGGTACGACACGTGGTTTTGAAACGCATCTTGGACCATTATTATCGTGTGGTATATGCTAATTTACGTGCACGTTTATGCCGGAAGCGTACATGATTGTATACATGGCATACCGCTTTAAACATACAACTATCTAAAGACGACTGTCAGTAGGGCATCATCTTCACTAACTCTCATAACAGCTTCGGCTCCGTCGTTGAAATGATAGGAGACGCCTCCGTCGACCACCTGAACAGAATCAGTTACATAGGAATAGGAAACGGAAAACACCAAAAAAACACGGAACATGCGCCAAAAAAAACGGATCATGATCATCGAAAAACCCGAGCAATCCGTGCTTTTTTGGAGCATGCTCGGGTTTTTTGGTGTGTTTTGGACAAAACACGTGTTTTTTTCGTGTTTCCGTTTTCCTGTGTAATCAGTTAACCACAGTAAGCATTCATGAACTACTGTAAGCATCCACGAACTGCCGTAGCGTACAGTATAATAAACAAATTATTTCAAATTAGATATCGGAGAACTGCGGCGACGGACGGACGGACAATCATCCTCACCATGAAGCTTGCCACATACATCAAAAATGCCACATTAATTAACCGAAACCGAAGATCGAACGAGGTTTTCCAAATTTTTGCAGTATCTAAAATCTTGAAACAAACAACAACAAAAGTGAATTGCTCACCAAATGTGCATCGTATCCTCTGCTCTTTACTCGGATTTCCTCAGCAAATCCACGGGGAGCTGTAGGAGGGAAAGTGGCATTGAAGACCGGATCACGAATAGCAAATGCGAGTTCTGAAAAGGGAGGAATGCATCAATCTTGGACAGATCTGTGCTAATGTACGTTTAGGGCACAAATCGATACATATCAGTTCACGAACAGGGGATATGCTCTCTACACGACAACGTCACAAACAATGTACTCCTCTTCATATAACAATATTCTTACGTTCAACTAGAACTTACTGTCACGGTAAACAAAACAAACTAACGAAACCAAAATGCTGATCAAAGATGAAATAGAATGTCTTTTCTTACTCGGATGATCCGGACTGAAGATCAATTTCTGATTGAATCGGGTGCAAATGTCTTCCAGAAGTTTCGGATCGTCTCGAGGAATCTAAACGAAAATCGGTTACGAATTATTTAAATGATTCTGCGTTCGGGGCAGCCCGAAACACTTCTCTGTAAGACTATCAAATCGAAAGTAGTAGTCAGACTGTGAATATCACGTTCTACATTAATTAAAAAGTACACGTTAGTGTGGAATTGTAAACTAGCAACATAATCGAGAGTTACGTAAGACAGGACCACTATATACACATACACAAATCACATACCTTAACTCCGCATTGTTCTTCGAGCAATTCCACTAGATCCTTGACACACTGTTCCGTTAATTTGTTAATATTAAAATACCACGATGTCGAGCCCGTGCCTAATACAAAAGAGACGTGTAATGTTTATGTACATGAAAGTTATAATAAAAATATAATACCTGAATCATAAACACATGACAACACAGACCAAAGAACCGATATTTGCCACGAAATTCTCTCGAACGTTAGTTTTCCATACTAGAATCTCAAACAACTGCCCCAAACATGCCATGCAGCAATTAGGAACAAACAATGACTAAATGTGGAACGTGACTCTGGAGGAGCTAACGGAACTACCAAAGGGTACAGTAACCAACCTGTGCATACTGTAATTCCCGAACTCTTCTGCTTGACCATCTTGCCGCCATTCACTTGGAGTTCATAATAGGAAACACGGGAGGACAACGACTCGCCGACGAACACCTATAGTTGAATACTATATATTTTTTAAATGTATGAATAATTTTACGAATACTAAATAGGGAAACAAGCATAACAATGTGTGACAAAAAGCACGTCCTTATGTAGCACGTGTGAAACATCGCAATAATCCCGTAAAATGACTATCACAATTATATGAAAACTTTTAATATAATTGTGATTAGTATTAAAACATATACCTATACGTTGGTGTACAAGACAACGCTACTTTTGAAATCGTACTAAATTAGATACAAACACACGCATTTACGAAGTCATTCCCTGTCGTCAAATCTTCCATTACGGTAGAGGACGAGGAATAAAAACAAACAAAAATAACAAATTAATTATGTAAACATACCTCATTAAGCGCGAGAACGGGTAATTGCTGTGTGATCATCTCCACCTTGTCTCCGTTCTCCTGACGGCGACTACGACAAACACTGAAAGCCTTATATTATAATCCTTTATTATTTACTTTTCCACGCTTAGCCGCCAAATCTGGATTCTAACATTATTTCAGCAACAAAATTGCCGCCGAACAGTCTATTTTCAGGTACTATTGGATTATAAGAAAGCCAACCCATACTAACATAAATCCTTGCAAAATGAAGCAAAACATAAATTACATTCCCCGAAAATAATACATTGGTGCCTCTCTCGGATTGTCCTGCCATCTGGTTGTCGAAGGCGCTCTATTCAATTGTTGGTCGTGCAGTTCAACAGGAGATTCAAGGGGTCGGTCACTCGTTACTGTGATACGGATACGCTGACGGAGCAGCCATCTGAATGGGAAATAGGTTACGGTATTGTACTTCATAGATATTAGTAAGCTTTACTATCACTGACAGAACAGTACCGCATTATTATGTAAGTAAACAATGCGATAATTTGTTCTTTAAATTCTTCGTTCATTAAGATAAAGGAAACTACCACAATATTTAGAAATACTTAGAAAATTCAACCATGAGCTTCACCCACTCAAGTTGACACAGTCACAGACTACGAAACTAATGTTATGTAAAAAATGAAGAAACTAAGAAACTCACTGAAAATCTCCCGATAGCAATCGATGAAGGGCAGATCGGAAGTGTTCTTTCGGCAACTTTCGCATCAGACACATGTAGCCCTCCGAACTGCAAACATAATCAAGTGAGTTATTTTACAGGGAAGGGAAACAAGAAATTAGCCTATATAACATTCGTGATCCTCTTATGTGGCTTTCTTAAGGCCGTTCCGCCGTTCACATGTTCCGTAACTAAAATCCAATAGGAACCGTAAATAAACAAAAAGCACAAAGGCGATAGACAAAGTTTAAATCACTGCAAGTCTCTAACAAAATATAATAATATACATGAAAAGACAAAGACCTACCCCTGTGGATCCGTGTTAATTCCAATCACTGGTTTCGTCCGATCTTTAATCTTACTAGCAGCGAGCAGAAAGGTTCCATCGCCTAGAAGAATATAACAGTACAAATCGGTTGAAGAATACAACTAAACATTCCATATGTAACTCACATCTCAAAGCAAAGAGGCAATGCCCAAGGAATTACTATGATGTAGGAATGCAAGCTGGAATAAAAACTACTAGTGAATAAGATATATCCAAAGAAGAAAAATATGACAAAGAAGAATCACGAACCTCCGGCAGTAACCACCGCATCCGCCCACTCGACCGCGTGCTCGTCATAATCAAATCGTTGCACAACGCGAGACTCAATTCCTGCCGCGCTAAAATCAATACAATTAAAGGTAAAAAAAAGGATTAAAGATACAATTGCCCTCTTTTTTTCTACCGTAAAGCATGTACCATAGAAGGCTCTAATACACAGTCGTTGTGTTGGAAAAACTAGTTCCTGAAAAGCGCCATCCAGTCGATAGGGTACAACGGTACTCAACAAAAACAAAAATAATCGATAAAACCACTACCTCAATTCCCTGACAATCGTATCGAGGTACTCGTTGTGTATCTTGTGCTTGATCAATAATCGATTGTAATCCGAACCGCGACGCCGCAACTGAAACAAACGATCGATATTGTAAAATAAACCAAAACAAAACATCTGCACCCAAACCCAAGCAAGCCTATAGCTACTCTAGACACACTAGAGCCACTAGAGCAGTAGCGCTCACATTTGCCTGGTATTCCAGATATTTCTCTGGTCGCGACACAAACGAGACGGCGCGGTTCGTTCGCGGCGACGCTGTGGCACCAGAAAATCTTAGTTGTTGGAACTGGTACATCGCCAGTGGAGATCGAGTATAATGTAGCCGCGTAGACGTCATAGACATAGAATTCAGCCCTCGGTACCAAGGATCGTATGAAGGAGAACGTGGACACGCTGACACTCCACCTCCCCTCTAAGGGACAATCATTCAATAAGAAATGACAATTGACAATCACACTAACACGCCGTGTAACAAACATATCAGCTTCAACGAACATAAGGCAAGAAACACAATAAGTTCGGAAGCACAACATGCTAACACGAGGTGGTAAAAAGAGCTATCCATACAGTTTGTGTGGTCAACAGCGTAGTTGCATGAAATTACAACAACGACAAAATCAAACGCTTGGGACACACAAAAAATCCTAAATCCTAAACATAGGCTATCAATCAATCTTATAGAAAAAGAAATGCAAACCAGGGCCTCCAGCTTGGTCTCTTCCTTGACTTCTCGGTGGAATTTCTTCTCAAACTCATAGCGAGTAATCTTCGACAAAATGAGAACTTTCTTCGGTTGGAAAACGGGCGGCTGAA
Organism: Pelodera strongyloides; assembly: GCA_036852015.1. Lineage (NCBI taxonomy): Eukaryota > Metazoa > Nematoda > Chromadorea > Rhabditida > Rhabditidae > Pelodera > Pelodera strongyloides. The sequence goes on along the minus strand of JAANDG010000705.1, from coordinate 40,943 downwards.
ACAAAATTGCAATATAATTCAGTTCTAAACTATGCACTTATTAATAATACCTTTGTTTAGAACACGAACGTTATTTCCCCTATTTATTTATACACTATCAATTGTTTGGAAAAAATGTTAATGGGGTTTGCAAGTATACACCAATTCCTTGCAAGTATGTACAAGAGGTACCGTACTTTGGAACTAAGAATGAATATATAACATGAGAAATTATAAAATCGTTCCAAGACTCATTTTTCCAAGTAAATTTTTCGGCATACTTGCAAACCCCATAACGTAAAGTGCGAATCTTTGATCAAACCAGAGTTCACTACTACAAAAACAACAATACGAACAGTAGAGCAGTGGGTTGACAATACCATAACTTGAATAAACAAAATAATCAATAATTATAATAATCAATGATATCAAACTAATCAATACCGGTTGGTTGGCAGTTCCTGCCTGCGTACTGTGGCCAGCCATTGTCAGTGGAGTACGGTAGAGGGCAGCGGACAACGATCTGCAATTTGCACACTTAATAAGACATAGACATAAAGGAACTCCAGAACTCCTTATTTTCCGATGTCGAATCCTAAGCCTAAGCCTAAGCAAACCTAATGTTTGAAACGATACAGTACACACTCGCTACACAGTAAACGTGAACGCGAGACAACAAAAGTAAGAGATAAAATACTACAATTAACGACTGGTTTGATATACCCAGGGTAGTAGAATCATGTATGGTACACCCCAAATCGTTAGGATGATAAGAAAATAAACATATGACTAAGATAAGAAAGACGTACAACATAACAATCCATTATGCGCTCAAAAAGAATGCCATATAAACTGGTTCGAAACAAAACTCGTTGCTGTGGCTAAGAAGCCACAAAGAGATCATATCGTTATTTATATTAGCACAAAGACTATGACGGATGACCAGTGCAAACTGGGTACTGTACTGCCAAAGAACGGGATCTTTCTCTCTCCGGTGCACCTGCAGCAATAAAGCAGATAATCAGGGCATGATAGTTATTAAATATAACCGCAAAATTCAAAAAAAGGAACATACTACACACATTTTTTCACGTGGTGAACTGCAGAGAACAGAGAGTAAAAGCAAAATCAATAAATATTTAAAACAAACACAACTAGATGAAATTCACGGGAGCGTAAGTAAACAATGGATTTCAAGGAGAAGAGGAACGGAAACGCGATAGAAAGAAAAAGAGAGAAAGAGAAAGAAAGAAACGAAAAAGCATGGTGCATAATGCTCATAATTTCTCCATCTTGCGGCATATACTTATGAATCCTACAAGCTAGTAGCACTCAAATGAGATGGGATAGCTCAACATGCTGGCAACACTGACAACAAGTAATCACGTTCAAAGGTCGGTAAAACATTAATATAATATCAATAATGATAAGATATTGCAAGGCAAGTGCAAACATACAAACTACAAATAATCAATACCTACTTACCTACTTCAAATAACGAACGAAAATCAAAAACGCTCACCTAGGTAATAATCGCATACGCTCGCTTACGTCTTCGCCAACGAATTTCAACTGATCGAACTGTCGACGAAGTGGTAGCTGGAATAATAATAATAATAATAATAATAATAATAATAATAATAATAATAATAATAATAATAATAATAATAATAATAATAATAATAAATATTAAGCATTTCTAGAAAAATCTGTCTCTCTCCCACTCACTCTCTAAGCCCACCCCACATCATACAAAAAAGAACTATTCTAAATCAAGATAAAGAGTTGCAAAAAAAATCACATAAAAATTTCCAGGACAGACGAGACTGCAGTTGCAGCGTAGAAAACTAAAGAACGGTTTGAAAGTCAAAACAAGTTTTACAAAATACAGCCGTTAATAACAATTCCCCTGGCAATCTACAGAAGACGATGTGCAGATAAGTGGTATCTTTCTTTAATTGATCCCTTCAAAAGTACCAACAGAAATACACGTTTTGAAAGAGAGATAGAGAGGAGAGAGACGGTGAGAGATAAAGAGGGTTAATGCTTGCAAAGCAGGAAGGAATGAAAAGTAGTTCGTAACTTCTGGCTGTAGGTTGTAATTTGTAATGTTATAATCATAACCTAAGCTAATAATAATTAAGTGGCCGGAGAAAATAGGAGTTACATGTTACATCAGGAGCACAATTAGTGATACGCGATACATCATGCTCAGGTTTTTCATGCCAAATACCAAATCATCAAATGAAATAGCATAACAAACATGAAGTCCACAATAAAACGTGCGATAGAAATCAATGGAATTCAGATCCTATAAGACTTGCTGACTTGCTGCTACGATCATAGTAACTTTACTAATAGTAGTACTGTTTCAAGCGTAACGTGAATCCACACATACAAACAAACCTGTTTTTAACCAAGAAAAAGATACATACAAATATGCAAATCACTAATTTACCTGCATAATTCTCGTCCTCATCTTTGTAATAATTATAAGCGTTGAGCAAAAGGCTCACGCTCATGACACGTCCTTCCTAAAGCGGGAGAGAAAGAACACAGGAAAACGATAAGGAAGGATAAGGAAAGGAGAACTCGGTTACAGTGAGGGGAGGAAAGAAAAGTGAATGATTCCTCCCCCTCCTCTCTCTCGTTACTCTCTATCTCTCCGACTCTTAGAATATCTATGCTCAACCTTCGAATTCACTCATCTGCGCCTCTCTTTGTTATCCCACTATCTCATCGATCTACAGTCTGGTGCATCTTAGACAACGCATCTCTCCCCACCCTCGTGTTTCTCTGTTCTTCTCAGCTCTCCAGAATCCCACCATCAATCACTCAGACGATCCTTATCATTCATCTACTGCTTCTCTTCAAATACAACCGACTGGACGCTACTTTGACGTCTGGTATCTCTCCGCTCAACTTGCTCTCTAGACCTCCTTGGTTTCTCTGAACCTCATCAATTCGCACCCAGCATCTAACAGCCGTTCGACCTTCTGTTTCGATGAAGTTTAATCGATCTCTCTGCCATTCCGATTCTCTAATAATCTCTCCAATGATTTCACTCTCTCGCCTCTCTCTCTCCCTTTCCCTTGCTTGAAAGAGAAATCGCTTTGAAAGAGCAGTTTGCTTGGAAAAAAACGGTCAAAACGGAGCGTTTAAATAGGTTAATACGTGACAAAACTGAAGTAAAGGTGAAAGAACTGCACTTAAGCACACGCTCAGACGGCTGCTGACTTTTGAGATTTCATGCTTAAACTCTTAGTCCCGAACGTTTCTCCAAAAACCGAAACTAGAAACGCTAGGACTATAAAGAAAGCCATAAATGATCGAAAAGTCACGCTCAATTGCAATTTTCTTTGCAACCGAATGACAAGTTGATATCTAAAGTTGCGTCAAGCCTTAATGCCTTAGTCTTGCAAGCTTATCAGTCTTACAAGAAGTTGCAAGAAAAAAAGGAAGAATGCCTCCCACCAAATAGTTTGCGCCAATTCTTGCAGATGCAGAATAAGGTAGTCGGGGACTATTACCCACAAATCTCCACAATCAGCAGAAAAGACTAGGGTTAACAAATTATCCAGAAAGGGTACTCTCTCCTGTATTACTAAATACACACTGCCTACCAAGGCTTCCACTAATATAGCCCATAGCCCAAACCACATACCACACATTACACAAAATACACATTAAGAAACTATAGATAAGCAACTCTTAGTGGAGTCAGCTGGCCAGAAACGAAAAGCTAACATCATTATTGGCTGAGTGCCAGCACATGACCTATACACTTTCCATGTGATAGAACGAGCAAACAAAATGACAAAAGACTGACAAAGGTCAGATTCATCTCGAGCTCAAAATTGCTCACAATCAGAAACCAGGCACACAAAACCACAGATAAAACCACAAGACAAGCAACACAGACAAGCCCGCAGCATCTATCTACCTCAGAAACCCACCCAGAGAAGTGATAAGGTGACTGCTTACACTTACAGTAACTACAGTAAATCTTCCATTTTTCTCAGTTCCAAATTTCTATTTGCCAATACTTTTCCCCTGATCTGTGGACCAATGCACACAAACAAACAAAAACATTTCACCACGTGGACGTTTTAGATAAAATCTTATTATTTATGTATTCTCGAAATACAATATGTCACGTGACACCTCGAAAGTAACTAATGGTAATATGATGTAAGATCTTCTGGATAACCCGTACGAAACCAGTTCACAGTTCTATCATTACTATTCCATGACCTATACTAAACTCATGTTTTACATATCCAGACGAAGAAAAACAATGTACGTGGAATAAAGCAAACTTCAAACCAAACTAGTCACAAACTACAACCCCCCCCCGCCATTGAAAAAGCACCGTTGTTTATGTCTGGTAGTATTTCCATTTACACCCAACAAGTCAGTCTACTTCTCCGTCTCAGACACAACAACTTTCAAAGTGTGTCGTGCAGCATGGTAAACAGTAAACACAGAGGGATGTTACTTGGAAATACACAACTGACCTTCTCACTCAACTAAACACAGATCTTATATATAAACAACAACTGTTGACCGAACATCTTAAAAAATGACGCAAACTTACGCTTCCCGACAATCATTTTAAAACGATATTGCACGTGGTTTGTGAATCAGACTCAAGACAACCATGTATTGAAAACGATACAAAAATAGCCCGGGTAGCACACGACTAATACAGACCACATGGTAACGTTGTTGCCCAGTTGACGCGTTGCTAACCACGCACAATACCCAATTTAAAGATATAATTAGTTAAAGAAAACCAACCTCGCTCCTCCAAACCGTGTAACGTGAAAACTGTGCAACGTCTGAAAACACACAGTACCCAAGAATAGCTCGAACAAATTTTCACTCACTCATTTCTTCCCAAATTAGTAAATATCAAATTGTGTTCAACAACTATAATGTAAAAAAACCGCGTCAAAATATAAAAAAACTTTATTAATATTAAGTGAACTTTTACAAGTGACACTGTAGGATGAATATAATGAAGGTTATTGCTTATTATTTCGGGAGTTGTAATATTATGCAACGATAGCAAAGAACTGTCATGCTCTTCCAAAGCATACTATTAAAACACTGCGACTCGATTCGATGTTCGAAGGGCATTAACACGATAAATTCTTTCAAACGATATAAAGCTTTCTAATATACATGTACAAAAAACTATTTCGATCCAAAACCGAATAAACTTCACAACCGGAACCGAGAAATAAACAACGAATAATAACCCAGGAAGTGAGTATGAAAGTGACTAAAATGCAAGAAAGAGATGCAAAAGCTAGGCTCATTTGGCAAGTCTTTAATAAATAAGGCCTCCAATGACAAGCATTTGACACACATACGGCGTGTGTTAAACAAAAAAAGATTACTGTATCAGAAAAACTAGTTAACGGCAGGCTACAAAGAGGGACTTGGCAAATATATCATTATATCACAGTAAAACGTGGAATAAAAAGCGAACGCAAAACGCCGCACCAAAAAGACAAAGACATTTTCAATGTCGTACAACAAGCCCGCGTAAAATATATTCACTATTAGATCAATATTAGATTGGTCTTCGTCTTTTAAATGCGCACAATTCTTGCAAAGGAATGAAAGTGTCGAAAGTGACTAAAAGTGACAAGAGAAACCAGCAACACACAAATGTAAATGCGGATAAAGTATCAGTATAAAGTATCAAAAAAAGCCACCGGGAAGATAACCAGTGAATAATTCAATTCGTTCGAAAACAAGCAAACATCTACGCTAATGAAAAGATAAAACAAGCTAAATAAACCATAAAATAACATTACCGATTGCCATGCAAGAAAACCAACGGGTGCTTTACCAAAAAATGTTAACAAGAAATAAAAAAGGTTCCATTGATATGTCGAAGAATATAAGCGTCAGTTATATCAAAAAATATATACAGTACAAGCGACTAATTCCTCTCATACAAGGCCCAAGTGACATAATGATTTCACCCAATCATATACACAAAAATACACATGCCGCCTCGGAAACGAGTTATTTAAAAGTAAAATATAACAAAGTTCACCAGATATTCTCATTCTGCTCATCCACGTATCCATATCCTCCACAAAGTGTATTGATCAATAAGAATCCGAAATCGGCCATGAATTTCCAGTCACTACTTCAAATACATGGTTTCCAAGCCTTCGGATCATGTTCAAGAATCAAAGCGCCGGCTTCAAACCTAAAAACAGAAAGTTATAATCCCTTTTGCCATAGTGTGAATACTTCCAAGCAATCTGACAGCACGTTTAGAACTAGTTTACTCGTCACGCTGAAGGACCTCTAGAAAACGATAGGATAAAAAAATAATCATTACTGTAAGTAAGCGTGCACAAGAGCATCACAATGCATGTAGCTCTCTAACTCTTATCAGGCTAACTAAATATGTGTATTTGTATAATTATTGTAATAAGAACCACATCACGATAACATAGCAAACTAACCGTTCATAAGCATTCACGAGGTTCTTCGTGCTCTTCGGGTCCAGGTCCACTACTTTCACACAACACGCGAAACAGAGGCTCCCAACACGAACTGAATGAAATGTACATGTATAAAATCATATATCAATATCGTTGAGGTCAAAGAGTTTCCGAAGGAACTGATCGCGTAGGAAAAAGTCCAATGATTTGGATCAAATTAGCATATTAGCAACAATCACCAATATTCCCAGGGAACTGTGTGTGTTCAATCTCTTCTTTCGGTACTCTTCTCAGGCTGATCATCACTGAACAATCTTTCATCGTGGCAGCCAGCAGATAACGCTCCAGAAGCGAACGTCGATCGCTATTTTCTAAAAGAACAAAGTTTATTAATTTGTCGAGAGCACACGGGCACCCAAGAAGTCTCGCTAGAATACGTTTGCTATAAAATGTTTCATAATTCCATCTAATTGCAACTGAGGCCATATTCACCACTCAATTCCCCATGGGGAATTCCCCGTCTTTCTCTCTGCGTGTCTCACATTAGAATGCTACTTTCTGTCCCCAGTGAATACTTCCCTGAGGGAATCGGAATGGTGAATATGGCCTCTGGATACTTTCCCATATTTCAAACGTTCAGATACATAACATATACAAGCATCAACGACTCACGACTCAAGTATTCGATTGTGCGTTTCGAAAGGGCTTTGGCATTCTTCAGTTCATCCTGAATGTACAAAACTGTTTAAATAAAATACACTATACAGGGATTATGCTCAATGTATGAACACAATAAATTACTTGCAACCAGTATGCGTATGCGCACAAACTTTGACTTTGACGTACGTTTGTTTTTGAAGAAATGTGTGCAAGAGTGTAAGTTAAAGTTGCGCCATTAAAATTAAAGGAATACTATCCAAGCTCACCTGAACATGCTGTGGCAGTTGCAAGTAAATTTTATGTGCCTCTGCAATTCCGATCGTGTCCATTTGTTGTGCTCTCAAAAGTTGTCCCAAAACAGAATCGGGGTTCAGATGAAAAGTGTTTGGATCCGGCTCTGGCATACGAGCAAGTGCACAGCACAACTAAACATAAGTAAATAAGTACGCAACAAGCTACACTACTGAAAAATACAGATAATTAAACAACACGAAGAGGTCCAAGCAAACACGATATTGATTTCTACTATGAGCGTTTATATGCTACTATACTAGATAGAGATTTGTAAGACTAAGGATTGTATGTTAATTTAAAAAATAAAAAATCCTACCGCATCAACGAGATTGGACATATCAGCTGTTCCATCCGGGAATACTGTAGCATTCAATTCAAACTGTCCGAGAGGACGTTCATCAGAATGGACCACGTCTCCATTCACAAACAGACGGAGGTTCCTAGAAAAGGACACAGTTGAGAGGTGTTATGTATATCGGCGAGAGTTAGTTATGTATTTTGTTCAGTTTGTTGTTTTACACCAGCGCACCTACCTACTACCCACTAATATGTACTTACAAACTTAGATAAACACGTTTATCACTCATAAATATTCACCGATTGTTAAGTAATAAAGATCAATGTTTCACTCATTCTTCTTTCAGCAAGTTAACTGAACCCTTCACTCCGGCATATTGGAAACATTTTCTGCAGTTGGAAAAGTATTGAGGCATTTTGTAGATAATAAACACGTTTTTTTTTCAACAAAACTTCCCAGCCCATAAAATTACCAAGCCCTTACCTATGCGGCACCCTCAATAGTGCTTCGATGCTGTGTCGCATTCGTTCCAAATTACCCGAGTAGAGGTCGAGCGGGCAGAAATCGTACATTGTGTCAAAAGCATCCGACGAGCACTTCTCAATCTTAATTTAAAAAAATATCACATAAGGAAGGCGCGCAAACAAAGTAAATACACATTTATGCAGAAATAAGCCAAACTCCAAACTACAACTAACGGAAGTTAACTTTTCATTTTCTAGCTTAATCTTACAAAGGTTTTACAAAAATAAATCACAAACTAGTTTCCTTCAACGAAGCTTACACAATCAAACATCTAGCCTGAGAACTAACTTAAAATCACAACTCTACCTGGAGTACGCAGTTATTACAGTGCCTCAAGTTGAATCCCGCATGTTGTTGGTAAAAACCTTGTTTGGGTTTGATTTCCACCTGGAATGAAGAATATTCATTACAGAATACAATTCTATTAATAATTAGGACTTTTTTCTTGTTGCGCTCATTGCTTCCCTCAATCAAAATCAATGAATACATTGGAGTGATAACAAAGTCACATTCACATTTGAAATTTGAATTATTAATTATTTGCGATTCCATGTGCAAAGTTACCGGACCATGTTCTATGAAGACTGTGCTCTTACAGAACCTGTACTAATTGTTTTCTAAATAGACAAAATTCGATCCAAAAATCAAACAAACTTACAGTGATTGTTGATCCAAGGAACACCGGGAAATTCTTCGGAATTCGTGTCGCATCAAGCATTTCAAGGGCAGTTAACCTGCAAAACACATCAAAAATAAACATATCACCATAAACTTTCATCTGAATTCTGAATAACAAAGCGATGCACTATTAAATGAACCGATTTACGCCAAATGTACATTTATATGTTACTAAACAAGTACCAAAGATACTAAAAGATGTTTCACTCAGTTCCAATTCGGCCATTTTTAGCCTGACGAATTATAGTAAGTAAGAACCTTATAACGAACAAATCCTTTTTCAAACTCGCTCACCGGCTCGTATCCTTGGGTATCGTGGGCAAAAATGACATCTCAGCAGGCAGATCCAACAACTCTTCAAAAGTTTCCACTTTTCTGTTGGCCGGTAATGAGGGGATCTGAATTGAATAAGTGAATTAGTGAATTATAAAATATTTCATTTTACTAAATCAGTCATCCAAAACAAAATATAAATAAGTCAAGAAATATTTCACTCAAGCACAGCAGCACTTCGAGCAGCCTTTCATAATATCAATGTTAAACAACAGAACTAAGTACTACTATTTCCATTGTTGGTGTGTGCTGAAAAGCTAATAAATGTTCAAATGTACTAAGTACAAGTACTAGTTTTTAAATAAAAACGCACCTTAGCAAGTTGATGCACGTCTTCAATCTTGAACATGATCATGCGTGGGGAAACCTAAATAAAAAAATAGGAATTACAGCTAGAACAACAAATTTACCGAGCGCAGAAAGCACTTGTTCATAGAAATATTGCAATTACAACAAAAACAAATCCCTTATGCGTCTCTTTGAACAAAATAATATTGTCCTCTAATATTATAATCATATTATGTGGTCAGGCATAACATTCGTGTCATAAATAATATAATAAATAATCGTACCAAATATTCAGTGTTGAAGAAAGGAGTGACCAATCTGTTCATATAATCGTTGACCATTTCACTTTTCGCCTTCACAGTTAGTAGGCCCGATTTTCGCTGTTTTGCGAAACGCCAGACTATTCTGAATAAAGTTACATTAAACAAATTTAATCGGATTGCCAAGTATGCTTAATTGCTTAAAAAAAGAGTAAAAAATCATGTGGGACGGATATGAACCAACGTACTAGTTACTGGCCGGGCCGGCTAAATGAAGAACGGACAGCTTATAGTATACCGTATCGTATACGGTTCTTGTTCCGAATAAGCCAATAAGCTTCTGATCTCAAACGGACTGATGAACCAACGGGTAAGGGGGTAAGAGTTAACCATCCGAAAAGATCCAATCCCATTTGCACTTTCAAGATCATAAGCGACACACAGAAATAGCACTTTACAGTGAATTACACGGAGTACAACGACGGCGAGGCAGGGGTACAGGTTGGTGCGTGAAAACACGCACGAACCACCTCCGGATTGGTTATGACCACCTCCGGAAGCAATTCGAAATTAGTATATTTGACCGAAACATGGTGTTTTATTAAAACGGTCCGTCACTAAGCTAAAGAAACCACATCCAACCAACTCCATTTTCGCACGGAATTTATACCCTGGCCGGCGAGGACCCCAAAAAGCATATGTAGGTCCAGTGCCAAAGCGATGTTTCTCTCTAACAAGGACTAAGAATCCCACCCACCTAACAGAAGTCCTCTCACATTTGGCTGAGATGACAAAGTTCATCCGGCCTTCACCACGGAAACAGAATGATCGATAGTCGCGTGGGTTGATCAATTCCGCGGCGGTGGATGTTTGTTGCCGCGCGCCAATGGCACATCGCGTTGGCATCGCCGGTAGCTCAGGCGCTAAGGCTAGCGTGGAAATTCTGAAAATAAAGGTATTATATTATTATTTTGTTGTTTTTGTATTCTGTTTTCAGAAGAATACAAAAAGGGAAGTGACAAAATAGTGCAGTCGAAAAAGATTAGATCAGAAATAAAAATTCCTGTTTGATTGCAGTTGACAACGATCAAATATGACTAAAAGGATTTTTTGTACATAAGCAATTGTTCAACAGTTCAACTAATGATATATTGAACACATATATGGCAATGACAATTAAACTGGTATTCGCCACTACATTAGCGCGAATAAATAACAACATACAATAAGCGCGTGAATAACAACATACAATAAGCGCGTGAATAACAACATACAATGATATCCCGAAAAGACAGGAACGTGTTTATGAACAACCAAAAGCACACGAACGAACAGGATCTGTAATGTACAACGATCAGACAATCTATCCACTTAACTAAGTCGCAAACCTTGCAGTACGGCAGATATCAAAATCGGATGGGGAATGCAAAATAATAACAGCTCAATGGAGAACGAACGGTTCGTTTTTTCGTTGCAATGCAAAGGCAGAACTGTGAACCATACTGTTTTAGCCGACACGACACAGCGGACACGCTTGAGCGTTTTAAAGGTGTTTGGCAAGAAAGACGAAAAGTGGGGAATCACGAGTGCTTATTCGTCATACATATACATCAGTGCTACGACAAATAATGAGTAATTAACTGCCGCACTCATCAGAAGTAGGTATGCGTGTGTAGTTAACCTGTTAAACAAAGCTTAAAGGGAATATGTATGTCCTTTACCTTTTTGAAGTTAAGCTGTATTAATAGAATGTGTGTTCCTCATTAAGGAAACAACAACAAAAATTGTCAAAAGTTTCCCATTTAAAAGAAAATGATTTTCAAAGTTCACCTTTTCCACAGTAAACGCGTTTACTGACACCCTGGCTTACACGGCAGTTCTGATGGAGCAAAAATTTAGCATATATGTGCATACATCGGCATATAGCATGCAACAGCGACATATTTGCATGAAAATCAGAATATTCGAATTTACATATTCAGTCGCCTACTTAAATTCATGTCTGGTGTGGAAACTCTAGTTTCGCAGTTGTTTTGCTCGTTTTGAGTGCCTACATATTCCCTTTAAACATATGGCAACTTTAACTCTAACTCATTTCATGAAGCAATGACAAATTTCAACACACAATAGTCACAATATAATTATAATACAAACTAAAAGATAAGAGACATTCACAAGACAACCCAAGAGTGTTCAGTAGTTCAGTCTCACATGGATGAGTGCAGCAAGTGATAACAATGCCGAGTTTAAACTGAACAGTATAAAAGTGCGCCGTTGTGCACAAAACTGATCTCTCTACACAGGTGAATAAATACAAAAGCACCTGATTCAAGCATTTTCATCTGTCATTAAAAAAAGCAAACCCGGTAAGAGGCAAATAAAATAGGAAAGCACGAAGCGTTGTATTGTTGTATAAAACTTCAGTGCCCAATAGAGAAATTTTTCCGCAAAACAAGAACACATTTCGCATTGGTTGGCGAAAAATAAGTAAACATGAGCATGTGTAATGACTATTATATGATTTACGACCACATCCACAACACATGTTGGTTGGAAAGCTGGAATGTTTGAATTTTCACTGTACTCTATTTATCTTCAACACATTGTATCATAAAAAAGTAAGGTAAGGTATTCAATACAATATGTTGTTGATCAGTTCAGAGAGAAAAAGTGTGCAAATAGCCAAAGCAGGACAAATAGAAACGGAGATGACTCAGTCAGGGCACGAGACCAACATGTTCTTTTCTATTTCGATTAGGAAACGGAAGAGAGCGAGTTTTGTTTTCCATTGAAACACAGTCATACAAAAATATTCGGGAAAGAGAGCCGCATTCCAATATATTGCGCAATGAGCACAGAAAGCACAGGCAGGCAAATTGGAAAGGGAAAAGATCAGCATCAAAAACTATTTCAAGCGAACGCAACACTTCATTTTGCTAAGGTGCTGTGGGATAGATTCTAAATATTATTCCCTTTTTATGTTGGAGCTACTATCAAGAACTCAACTTTATAGGAAAGGACAAATGACGCTGGAATCTGAATTCTGAAAGCTTACGACAACATTTTTGTGCTTGTATGTGCGAATAAAGTGATATTCATATAGAAAGACGTGGGTGCTTGCACTTTAGCTGGTTAGATAAGAGGGAACGCATCGCGTGCATATAAATTATTCAAACAAAATTCATAAAATCACAAAAAAAAAACAGAAGCACCAAAGAGCAGGGACGTGTTCCATAAATGGCTAACCGTGGTCAAATTGTAAGAGTGAAACTAGACTGTCCTGTTTTAATAACAATAAACAACTTGCAAGAATATGAAAAGAACACCTGTGAGAACCAAAATGAAAAAAAAAAATTAAATAAACAGACTTCGCTATTAACTCCATAAAACAATCGAGCAGTTTATTCGGAAGAAAAATAACAACTGCTAAAAGCGCGCTAAACTGCATATAGAAATGCTGTTTAGATACTATTTGCATGTGCCGTGCTATTTGTATCCCAGACCGCGACTGCACCATACTCAGCGGCAAATTTTCTGTCCAAAAAATAGCTATTAAGCGTGTATTTGGTCAAGTTAGTGTGTTTCTACTAGAGTATAATTTAATGTAGGTTTGCTAATATGGTTGTTTGGGTTCTTATTAAGTTAAATAACAGACAAAATCACTTGCTGCAAAATCATGCAAAAAATTAGTTCAATTTAGCAAAAATATAGCAACGAATCTTCCATAAATTAGGAACAGACCTGTGCATATCTAGATCGAGAGGAAATTAATACTAAACCTCTACTATCATAGCACGCGGCGCAGCTGGGATGGCAGCCGCAACGAGCAAACTACGGTAGTTGCACTGTAATATGTAACTAAATATTTACACATTTCCATTTTCTATTTGAAGCGAGCGGAATTGAGAAGGATCAAGATTGGGCAAAACGACACATAACTTGAAATCAACGCGAAAGCAAGCCGTACTGCTTCGATAGAAATCTCGGTGTTATTTTTCACAAGGACATGACAAGATGTAGGACACATGTACATCTTGTGCTATAATGACAATAAAGTTTTTTTTGTCTGGACGTTAGATTTTACTGAAATTAATGGACGGAATTACTAGAGGATGTTTTTGTATCGTTCGTGTGGCATAGGTCTTATAGTTCATTATTTTTTTTGTCCCAACTATATATCAGCAAAGGGTACTCTGTCCAAAACATATTTGGCAGTTATTTATTGTATACGTTCTCAGATTTCTCTCATCTCGAAAAAAATCACCGTCTGTAACAATGATAATAGTTCCCAAATCAATTTGTGGCATCGGTCTGCGCGGTGAAATAACACCCAATCATTTATCAATGGCTCGTAAACAATAATAAAAAGAAAATTGTTTGCGGGCGCTGCCACAGAAATACACTTCAAGACCTGTCCCAGTACTGTTCACGCTTACTTCGAACAATTTCTACATTTTTCTATTATATTTAAATTTTTACAATATAAAATTGCAGCATCGTTATTTAGAAAAACCGCGAAAATAGCACTCATAATATACATCGAAAGAACAAATACCACCAGTCAACGAGTATTTTCGAGATATTTTACGCCTCCAATATACGTAATTGTATTTCCAGAATGTGGATCCTTCAATCCTTTACATTCGCATTTCTTCTGAGTGTGGGTATCGCAGTCCCTACTTGCAAGGTAACATTACTGTGTTGATATTAAGGGACTTATAGTCATATACATAGTTCTCACGCATGCAAGACTATTTGTTTTCATTCCCAAATCACTATCATGTAAATATTACATGCACATTGCTCAGGTTCGAACGACACATTTGCAAAACAATATTTGCTGTATATTAATCCTTGATGAGTGAGTCTTCCATATCTTCCACATGGTCGCGCGGTCCTGGCGCTCCTATGGCACACCTATGCGCGCAAAGTCTTTGATGGCGCCCACCATCTAAAGTTCATGTTTTCTTATCCAGGACCCATCCACCCAGTTGCACGATGGTATATGTGCTTTACTATTTGACACACAAGACTGCACGGGAAAAGCCCTGCCCATAAGAAACAATGCAAATGGAGCCTATTTGGGAAAAGAGGTGTGTAATAGTGATACTGGCAGCCTAGCGTGGTAGCTAAACGAACCATCTCAATTTAGCAGTTGTGGAAAATTTAAATACATTTGACGGTACGTATACCCGTACACCGATGTAAACTAGGGTGGAGCGTGGCGAGAAGATTGTGCGAAAATCGAGGCTGTGCCAGATAAAATGATGCGCACCAACTCCGCGCCATATTTGCCGTTTTTCACGTCATTGTCTATAAGTTATTGGTCCGGTCTGTATGAATTAATGCAGTTTCCCTATTTTAAAACATTTTTACTATTGTCAGACAAAAACACATTCCTTTTAGTGGGACGATACTGCACGAGCGGTCGTCACAAGTTCTAATTGCCTTTTGACTATCTACGAGGGCAAGGTGAGATACAAATTACTGTATTGAAACGACTTTTTTTTATTATTCTTGAGAAGGTACCGTCATCACGCTGATACAGTATAATACGAAAAGAGTCAGCGAAACATTCAGATCAATTCTACCAAAACCTAGGGCAGGAAGTTTGCCAGTAACGAACCTTCTTTTTTTAAAAGAAAATCAATAAATTAAATATAAATTCGATTTAGAACCACGCTGGTTCGAAGCGTACTATTGGTATGGACAGCAATCCCTACCACATTTTGGCCGATCTTGCCTTTGACCGTATGGCCAGCTCCCTCACATGCAAGTGCAATTAATTAATTAATTAATAACAAATAGAATTAAAGTTAAATATATTTATTGTGGTCATAGATCACATGAATTGTCTACATCCTTCTCATAACTGCATTATCCACAGTCATTATCGTGTTGGTTTCTCAGTATTAAATAAAATATACCACAAGAAAGCTTCAGATTTGCAATTGGCAGGGAACAAAGAAAGCACGTACAACTTGTTTCGTAGCAACTACCAATAGAAATAATGTAACAAACAATGAAAAGTAAAAAAAAAAAACAGTAGAGCACAGTCCTTTCAATATACATACACATAACAATCGGATAGGTAACAAACTTTTCGCGGCAGTTAACAACTTGTACCGAGGACCCCAAACATAAAATCTGAACAAAATATAACATTTGAACAATTTATGGAAGAAGTTAGGAAGTAGAAGTCGACGCGCAATCGAACGATCTGAAATCAAAAATCTAAGTTCATCTGTAAATCGATAGTCAATAATCAATCAATCGTATCGTGTAGTAGAAATATGACTATGCAAAACATATTCCAAAGATGGTTGTATGTAATAACTTACTATGTGCAGCATGTATGTGCAGCATGTATTATGTAACGCCATAGCATGTATGTTTGTATGTTTGTATGTACTAACTTACTGAACAATCTCGCTATAGAGAGATGAAAACGTCTTGAAGTTATGTGTGCATATTCTCACAAATCTGCTCATAAACGCGTAGAGCTCGTTTTGGATAACAGATAGACCAGTGGGTAGTCTTATGCCGGTCTGAAACAAAACAGTGTAATCCCTTTTTAGTGAATTGAGTGAACTATAAGGACGTGCTTTTGGACCTAACATCCAAACAACGCCCTTACCAAATATAACTAGGCTACATACTACAAACTACAGTACTTTCTGATTTGATCAATATTATACAGTAGCCTACCGTTTCCGACTTTGGGCACAACATCTCCTCCACAAAACGGGCGATTCGCGAATCTGAATAAAAGTCGATAAAAGTAGTGACAAAATGCATACACAAAGGACATTCACACTGACAAATGACAAGGATCCTACTCTTCATCTATTAGGGGACAAAACGAGGTTCAATTATTTATTCCAGCTGGTTCACATTTTCCGTTTATCTAATTTTATTTGCAAGCTGCTGTTTTTGTCTTACGTTTTCCAATACCAGTTACATAAATGATACATTGCAATAAATTAAGAAGTACTATTCATAGCTTTTAAGTGCACGTTCGCGTTAAGCGGATTTTGAAACTCGCTACAGCAGGAGTGCAAATAAAAGTCTCAGCACGAAGACACTAACTGCACCGGTTCTTCTTTGAACGTGAAGGTATATATCGGTTTTGCACCGTGCTATTCATGGAATTCGGCGAACGTGCACTTGAGTTATACTTTCGCATTTTCCACGTTCGCGAACAACAAAAACTTACGAACTATTTTCCTTACTGGTTGATTGGGGTCACTCAGCGCCTTCACCTGAAAACAAACCCGATTATCAAGATCACTTTTGCATATAAAACGAGGTACTCAAATTTGCCGAATAACAAAATACTAACCAAGGAAATCGATATATTACGTAAAAAGAGAAGGCCAATTACCTGAGATCGTATCGTCTCACTGGTTTCTTCAGGCAATTCGACACCAAGTTTCTCCCTTGATTCGTCCACTTCTTTCACACATTGTTCAGCAATGTTGAGCAACATTTCATCCAGATTACTGCAAATGACGAAATAAAATATGCTTTACAAGAAATCACCAAAAGCTTAATTTGAAAGGAACCTATCCACTACTAGCGCATGTTGCAGAACTTACGTACCTCTTAGCTACAGTACCTCTTTAGTATCCTTTACTATCTCCTAAGATAACTACAGTATCCATGCAAATCCCTCAACTACAGTAACCCACCCTTCCTCAATTTCATTTGTGATCAACAAAAGTTTCTTCTTCAGTTCTGGTTTAAATGATTCCATCTCCGAAATTTGTTTTCCAGCCAGGTTGCACGTGATCTATAATTAAAATAATCAATCATTAATTACCATAAATGCCATGTTTAGTTATGGTTATAGTGAACTGCAATAACCAATCAATATATAGACGAAGAAAACACAAATTATCCAAAAATAAAAAAATGAAATACCCAAACAGACGACGTTGTAATCACCATCTGAAGAAACTTTTCTGCAAGAGCTTCGATTCTGAATAGTTCATTCTTTATTACAAATAAGATTTTTTTGATTTCCATAAAACAAATAAATCAATCCGTGTTCAATATACATATCGCAAATATCAAAAATCAAACAAAAAGCAAAAAAAAAATACAGTACGAATTAGCATGCAAACCATGCTAATTTGTACTTTTCCATGCTAATTCATACTGTATTTTTTGCTTTCTCCAAGTATTAGAACGTTTCCAAAATGTCCACCCCGAACGATGAATTTGCATGAGAACCTTTCGGAAAGCGCATCCCGAACGCGCCCTTTATTTCCTCAAAGATGTACATTTGCAATTAGCGAACCAAATACTATACAGTACTCTCAACCAAAAAAAAAAGACGCCCACCTCAGTTTGTCAATGTTTAACGTCTCAGGAAATGGCTCAGGGCGAATTTGCTCAGTCAATCTAAACGAAGACCAATTAACATTTAACATCTCAAAATGCGAATAACAAAAACTAATAAATTACATTAACCAAAACCACTGCATATTAATTAATGTAATTTGTACTTTGTAGTTAGATATGGCACTTATCAATAATGGAACTAGGAGATACATTTGTACACAGGTCATACCCTAATGAATCCTCAAGATTTGTTCTTGCGGAACACAGAAAGTCTTTAAGACACTGTTTCTCTGCCTGATGTCACTATCTCCATACTGAAGTGCCAAGTCACAACCCTAACCTAGCATATCCCCTTGCAGCTATTCGTTGAGTTCTATGTAGTGTCTTCTGTGCCTCCGTCGGTTCCCTCGAAGTAGACGGACGTTTTGCTTGTGGTTCTTCTGTTGATGGGGACTCAATTCTCTCCTCCGGTCGACTATTCACATCTTCATAAGAGAGACGAAGCCAATCTCTCGTATTCCGATCACGATCTGTAACGACGTTGACCGTCAAACTCATTTAGTACTTTAAGTACATTGGTAAGGTATTGCTGCGCCCTTGTGACATGGTTTGGTACGATAGTGCTAAATACTCTGTAACTAGCACATTGTCACTCACGCTACACACATAACTATATACAGTATTCCCTGCAGCTAGGACTCTCACATGGTATATTGTTGCATGTTACTGTATAAACTTATGGTACACAATTATTTAGCGATTTTCTGTTCGTACTTATTTAGCACTATCGTACCAAACACCCACAGTTTGGTCAAAAGTACAAAACAATAAATACTGCTACAACTGACCAGCACCACTCCTCTCACACCACTTTTCGTATTCCAATTTCTGAGAGTATTGTTCAATCTCATTCCGATTCACCGATATCACATAATTAGTGAAGTCGATCTTCATTTGGTCGATCACGGCAAACAAACCACTGAAAGTAACTTGGGTATATACTGGAGTCTAGTATATTTCACTGGAATAAGAATTTCACTGGATTCACCGCGGCGCACCCTCATTAGGGTGCGCCACAGATGTTCTATTACACGTTGCGCACCTGCGGCGCACCATTTAGGGAAGGCGCGGCAAGTGCGCAGCAATTGCGCCGGTGTGCCGCACGTATGGTGTTAGCGCACTCCTGGCGCCCCCGCCGCGCACCCTAGAGGTGACCGCGCCCCTGTATCGAATCGGGGGTGAGAAGCGCTGATGCAACATCACACAGGCGTCCAGCCAAAAAAAGGTCTGCCGTTGGTGCAGACCCTCGTGCGACGCACCTCTAGGTGCGGTGCGCAGCAGTTGCGCCTTGGTCCACAAAATACCTGATTAGGTTAACAACATCGTCCTCTGTCTGCAACTTTTCAATATCTTCTTGTCTGGCCGGGCAACACAACTGAATCAAAAGGGCACATATAGATCGACCGAGGGCTGAAACAATAAAACAGTTTACACATTATCAGAATACAAAATCGTATCGAGACGCATAAAACATCGCTACATATCACCGCACAAAAAGTACTGGAAGCTGGAAGCATTAGACAAAATATTCGTGTTCATGGTAGCTCCCAATCATAAACTTCCTCTCACATTTCACACAAAGTTCCCCCTGTTCCAGCTGATTTCTTAATTGATTTTCATCCAAAATTGAATTGATGTGCGATCTCAACCGGGTATGGTGAGGAAGCAGGATCTCGGACAGAATTACCTGCAATACAAACATATCGACCGACAATACGATAATTGAAACGTACCCTGAATGTTGGACGAATACATCAAGAAGGTACCAAAGGAGCAAATGCAAAAAGCCGTTCAAAACGGTATGTTTCAGTGGATCATTAAAGTTAAAAAATTTTTTTTTTAAATATATGAGAGCATAATGACGAAATCATTCCTCGCAGAACGAGAACTGAAGATCACAATACACACACACACACACACACACACACACACACACACACAAACACACACACACACACACACACACACACACACACCCACACACATACACATACATACACACACACATACATACACACACACACACCGAGAATAACGCACACATACATACAGATGGAAACAACACACCTATCCCATAAAATTATAGCCATCGTACTGAAGAATATTCACCATGGTAAATCCTACTAATACTAAAAGACACGCCGAAAAGGATATGGGTCTGTTAAACCCTTTTAAGGTTCACTTCTTTCTTATACCACTAAATCTCAAACCTGTTTCATTTCCATGAGCAGGTTGAATGCGTGGGTGTAAACGGGCGGATCTTTCGCCAGATCGTCGCGGAGTAGATCCCAGTACACACGATACATGTTCTCTTTAACCGCGGCGGCTAGAGGATTCTTCGGCAAGTCGCCCACCTGGACCATCACTATTTTACAGTAGACTATTGAATAGAAAGAAAACATAAGTAAAAAATTATCTAAAAAGCAACAACACTTTCATAAAAGAAAATTCATATGCGAAAGAACAAAGAATAATAGCCGTGGCCGTGGAAAACAAGACTGTGATACCGAAAAGAAAGGAAAATTATACCTTAAAATTGGGATCGATAGCAATTTCATGAACGAGGGTCATATTATCATGGAGGGGAAGGTCACGATTAGCCAGCTCATCCAAGAATACAAACTGTGCTGGAGAAGCACCTACAAACAAGATTATATGTTAACCTTTTCTACTTTCTCACAACACACATTGCTTTAAAAACCCTCTACGGAAGTTTACAGAAAAGGTACTAAATTCTCATGTTGCTAATTGTAAGGGTTATGATTTATGATCAGTTATTACTGTGCATCACCGACAACTAACGATAAACGAGATTCTCAGAATATGTGCAATGTTGTAAATAGGTACACCACCGATTCAAGGAAAATCATTAAGCCCTACCTGCCACCCAGGATGGTATACCAGGGCTTCGTGCCGGCGACTCCTCGCCAGAAGTAGAAGTTACAGGCACATCGATAGGGTCGGAAGGTTCAGAGGGAATACCTGCACCAGGTTGCTTCCTTTTCTTCGATTCGTCTCTTTAATATTACACCCATTTTCACTACATTACTTTTTCATTAGTTGATTATCTGCAGTATAAGCTGTTCGTACAAAACTTTCAAATATTCAAATCTTTTTGTTCATGTACCATGGCCTAGCTTTCGGTTCTGTCTAACAAGTTTTAAAGTAATATAGTACTGTTCGCAACACACCAGTAACCATGTTCGTACAAACAATAACAGATTATTGTTGTTATTTATCATTTCGTGATAACCATTTGTTTACTATATACCTTTCCCTTTCCTCCCTTTGCCTCTCGTTTTCCTTCTTATCTTTTCCCTCACTGTTATCGGACATCTTTCACTGAAATGTGAATAAACAATTTATTGTTATTATTTTCAAAGAGATGCGCATTTCCCCTACTTTAAAAGAATTGTTAACTCCAAACGTTTGAAAACTATAGAATAACCACAAAAAGACACAAGTGACCAAGGACACAATAACACAGAAAATCACGTATGTACAATCGCAGTTCGGGTCGAAAATCTCGGAGAATAGAGACTAGAAAACAACGAAATACTATAGGACCGAGAGAGAAATAGACCGAGAAAAGGTGTAGTGGGATGCCCGCGATACGCGTGCTAATTCGAGTATTTGTAGTGTATTTTGTGTTATTCATAGAGAAAAGAGATGCCAGAGTTTGTGTTTATTTTCACGTCTCATTATTGCTATGCCAACAGAAAGGTTAGCTATTCGTAAAATACTGTTACCAAGACGGAGAAGTAGAGAAAAAGAAGGTCGAAAACATCAAATTACAGCAGAGGGAATAAGATAACGCGCTGGTATTTTGTGTCTTTTCTACCTTCTGCTCGACGGTTTATTAAAGCGGACAGATCCGAGGTTGTGCATCATTTTGTGCCATGTTCTCGTACTGCCATGGCTACCGCTGTCTTGTTGCCTAGCGTATCTCCCTTTCTATATAGTGCATGTCACTTAGATTATCATTATTAGTAGTATGTTTTCGTCATTCAAGAGTTGCTTAAAGCAAAAACCTTCTTCCAAAGTTGCTGAAGCCGATGTAAGCCTTTATTTACCCCTGATAAACAGTAACACACACCAGTTGAATGTTGAATGACTATAACCGCCAATCCCCTCATTACCAAACCTTTCAAACCCACTCATTGTCAGATTAAATGTACGGTAATTTGAATCACCGGCTCACTCCCGGACCTCAAAAAGCATACTGCATCCCTTTTAACTATTTGTATACTGTTCACTGTTCTCGCTGTTGATTATTGTAATATATATTATTATATTTTCCCTTCAGAAGATGACCTACAAGTTCTACTATTTCCCCGTGCGTGGTGCCGGAGAGTCTATTCGTATGATGTTTGCGCTTGCCGGAAAGAAATATGAGGATGTTCGCATTGGAATGGAGGAGTGGCCAAAACACAAATCAGGTACACTGATGAAACCCCGCGCACCTTTGGCAGACAAGGGGAGTGCGGCGAGTTGTGCCAATTGGAGTTGCACACCTTTCGCGGACGCCTGGCACAAAATCGGGTGTGCCGCTAAACATTAGCGGACCATCTTTTGCGCGTAGACTGCGTGAGTTCGTGGTTCGCGTTGTACATAATCCTGATATGGGACCACGAGTATGTGCCATTACTTCACGTCATCTCACGAATACCGTAATTCATTGGTTTAGAAATGCCATTCGGACAAATGCCAGTACTCGAAGTGGACGGAGAGAAGATCCCCCAATCGGCTGCCATTGGAAGATTTGTGGCCAGAAAATTCGGTAAGTAAGAACGTGAACTCTCATCCTGCGTAGCTCTAATCTCTAAGACTCAGCATGGCCTGGCGAGGGTCGCCCAAATCCCCCAACTCTATCTAACTCTCACCCTGGGGAGAGAACTCGTCGATGGATGCTGTCATGGCGTCAGCAGGTCGCAATTGCACTATATCCCAAGAAAATTGAGCGCAAACTACATCCTCCAAGTCCGTCCCAAGTTAGATAAGGCAAAATCAAACAAAAAAGAACCAATCGCCATTCTAGGCTTCGCCGGTAAGACCCCCATTGAGATGGCTTGGGTTGATGCCATCATCGATCAGTACAAGGACTACTACGGCGAGATGAAGGACTACTTCTACACTGCCCTCGGTTACATGAACAAGGGAGATAAGGTCGGTTTCATACTAATGAATTCACACAACGGGCGTTAAGAACGACCGAACATACTTGGACATATTCAATAACGTTAATGTTTCAGGATGAACTCTACAAAACAGTCTACATTCCCGCTAGAGACAAATTCTTCTCGTTCCTGCAAAAGATCTACAAAAAGAACGGAACTGGATGGCTGGTCAGTTTTATATCACAAACAAAAAAATATTCATCTTTGACTACTATATAAACTACTATATAAACATAGTAATGCTTACAAACATAGTCATGTTTGAAAGATATTGACAAAAAAGTTGACGTTCATACCTTACGGATAGGATTTTCTTAATTCAATTAATTACTTTTCCAGGTCGGAAACTCAGTCACATGGGCCGATCTCATGGTTGCTGACCATATGCTCACCATCACTAATCTGAAGCCTGATGCCTTTGATGGCTTCCCTGAGGTAAGAATTTACTTATAACTACAAACTATAGCAGAGACGGAACACCGCACTTGCGCCGCCACCTGTCCTAGGACGGACGCCGAATAAGAGTGCGCGCTGAAAATACAGCACACATGTGGCGCACTTTATGAACGGAGCGCGGCAGGTGGTCCAACAATTGTACTCATTAGGCGCACCGAGCGCCAAGTATGCCATACCGTTATTAACAAAATAGCACATTTTGAAATTACTTAATCTGTGAAATAATCTCTAAATGTAATCCTCTATTTCAGCTTCTCGAATTAAAGAAAAAGGTGGAGACGATTCCTCAAATCAAGGCTTGGATCGAAAAACGACCTCAGACCGCCAACTAAGCACTACGGCAATAATAACAAGATTGTACATAACATACTATGAAATGAAACCCGAAGTGTATATTTTGTTTCCGTCATTATTCAATATCAAAACATGTGGTAAATCATACTGATCTGAACTGATGCTTACAATAGCCCCACTATTCAATTTAATAATATCGCATATGCACGACAACCCCTTGGTAAATGCATGAAATTTGACGCTATACCCGCATTTGCACAAAAGCACAAGTTTTTCCATCTATTTATTTACTAGAACCTGCCTTAGTCTCATAAAACTACCAGTTTTAATAATATATGTCGAATCTCGCTAGAAAAATGTTGTTGATGTGTTACAAATGCACGCATATAATTTCAAAAAAATAAATCCTTTAATTCTTCGTTTTTTAAATGATGTCTGCCTATATGCTGATATATCGTGCTCGTCCACCTAAGTTGGCTACCGCGAGTCCAGACCCAATACTATCGGCACACTAACGAAACCCGCCCGGGTGGTGCGCGGCGAAGCCTTGGCACGAAAATCGTAAACTGATGCTGAACCAGATAAAAGGGTGCGCTTCGCGACAGGATGCTCAGTGTGCAAGGAGCGAGAGTCTGGCGAAGACTGGACAAGATGCGCTGCGAGCGTAGGCGCATCTGGCTTTTTTTCTCGCACCATCAGGGTTTCGCACCGCAACATCGTGAACAATACAAATTTACTTCATTTTCATTTTCCACTAGCGTAGTTATCCTCTTTTATAAATCTACGGTCATGCCCATATATTTACGCAAACTAGTGAACCAAAAACCACAGGACATCCATGTGTATCGCCGCACAGTACCGTTGTACAGGAAAACAATTCAATTGCCCAAACCACAGAAAAACCGTCGGTGGCGTTGGCCCATTAACAAATGGTTTTTATTAACAAAAACAATCTGGTGACTGGTTCGTGACCATTTGGTGACCATCTGATGACGGTTTTCGATGAAACTTGGTCAAGAGTTGGTCACGAATTGGTCACCAAGTGGGTAGGCCTACAAAAAAAAACAGTGAACCGTCACCAAATGGGCTCACCCATTTCCCATGTAATGTCCCTTTCACAACTCGAAACCTCAAATGGCAAAAGATCAACACACACACATTTGCAAACAATTACCTACAAGTATTTGTGAGGTCGTCCAATTTAAATGTTCACCTCAAAAATGCGTAGAGACATGCCAAGCCACATAGACGGAGGTGGCGAGGGGAAAAGAGATTTGA
Organism: Pelodera strongyloides; assembly: GCA_036852015.1. Taxonomy (NCBI): domain Eukaryota; kingdom Metazoa; phylum Nematoda; class Chromadorea; order Rhabditida; family Rhabditidae; genus Pelodera; species Pelodera strongyloides. Next base: position 15,544 of record JAANDG010000705.1, on the reverse strand, counting down.
ATCCCTTGAGAGGGCACCAAACGATACATTTTCTAGTAATTGTAGTTTCTGTTGTGTTCTCGTTATTTGTGTGTGCCTCAAAGCATCAGAAAGTCGGAGAGAGGCAATAGAAAAGAGGAGAAGGAAAAGATAAAAAGCAGCGCGGTGCCGCTTTTCAATTGCACATTTGCCCCGTTCCTGTTCAAAAATAACCCGGGAAATGTTTGTTTCTTTTTCTAGAGGAGCAGAGCAGACTAACAGAGAATCAGAACACTAGAGTAGGGTGGATTACTTGTGTTTGTTTGTGTTGCCTGCATTTCCATTACTTGGCAGGTGAATACCACGACCACAGATTTGCCTGATGGTGCACTTTATTTTCTACTCCTCTCCCCTTCGCCCTCACTACCATGACTACCGTTTGCAGTTTGCACTTATACGTTTTAATTATTTCGTGCCATACTCCCCTCTGTTCATACTTATTATGGTCCCATGTATCGCTAGCAGCGATCCCAAATAATATGTAATGGTAAACATGAAGTTCACGATGTGGAATGTGCAATAATGACTGGCACTAAAAAGACTACTCATTACAGGCACATACAGTGCGTTCCGTAAGTAAAGGAACACCCAAAAAATTTCGTTTTCGGCTCAAAAATCTCAGAAATTCTTCAAACAATCTGCACCATTGGATTCGGCGTGAAAAATGGACCTTGTTTTGTAAAATTTAGAAAAAAATATTCAGAATGTCGTCAGAAGCAATCGTCAACCGAAAAACGGGTTTTTGCAACTGTTACTTAAGTAAAGGAACACCCTTGAAAATTAACATTTATTTAAGAATTAAAAGTAGTAAAGAGGTTTTTTTGCATAAATTAATTATCGATAGGTCCTCCTCCACCTGCATCGAGGTCAAATTCTCAGTGGCGCTTCGAAGACGCGCAATTCTGATGAATTCTGACGTCGCCTGTTCTTCAAGGCATGGAGCTTCTGGAAGACAGTCGGAAAAGTGCGATTTTGTGCGCAGATTTTCCACAAATGCCCCAGAATAGTTTTCGAATGGATTCGCATCTGAAAAACATGCCGAAACACTCCACGCATGCTCCAGATGATTTATTCTGAGGATCTCTGACGTTCATTGACGCATTTAAATTCTGAATAAAACTTTCCGACAGGTGAAAATCCTTCGTAAACGCTGGCGAGAACCTTCTGAGTGTTGGCAGTGTTCAGCCGCGTACGTAGAAACTCCTGATGACCGTGACGTTAGCGTGGATCGGCTCCAAACTTCGAAACCATCAAGGATCCTTCTCCAGCACCTGCGTCTGTCGAAGGACTGCAGACACCTGTGATGACCGCATCAGAATGTTCCTTGGACACGTTGAATTCCATGCGGCACGTTCAATTCAAAGTTGTTTTCATCTGAGGACATGATTTGGAGCACCCAGATGAGAATTCTTGCAACACTACAATGCCTGGGACGCTGGGAGAACACTAGCGTCACGTTCAACAGAAGTTTCTGCGCACACGGACGAACACTGCCAACATTGACGTTTCTCGACAGCATTTACGAAGTGTTTTCAGCTGTCGGAAAGTGTTATTCAGAATTTAAATGCGTCAATGAACGTCAGAGATTTTCAGAATTTTTGAAGACAAATCATCTGGAGCATGCGTGGAGTGTTTCGGCATGTTTTTTAGATGCAAATCCATTCGAAAACTATTCTGGGCATTTGTGGAAAAGCTGCGCACAAAATCGCACTTTTTGACTGTCTTCCAGAAGCTCCATGCCTTGAAGAACAGGCGACGTCAGAATTCATCAGAATTGCGCGTCTTCGAAGCGCCACTGAGAATTTGACCTCGATGCAGGTGGAGGAGGACCTATCGATAATTAATTTATGCAAAAAACCTCTTTACCACTTTTAATTCTTAAATAAATGTTAATTTTCAAGGGTGTTCCTTTACTTATGTAACAGTTGCAAAAACCCGTTTTTCGGTTGACGATTGCTTCTGACGACATTCTGAATATTTTTTTCTAAATTTCACAAAACAAGGTCCATTTTTCACGCTGAATCCAATGGTGCAGATTATTTGAAGAATTTCTGAGATTTTTGAGCCGAAAACGAAATTTTTTGGGTGTTCCTTTACTTACGGAACGCACTGTATAGGTAAAAGTACGGAAAGTGGAGTTTATTTTTATTCGCTTGGTTGACACTTGACATGCTCTGTTATAAGTTCCCGCATTTCTACTGTGTTTTATTCATGTCATTATTTCTATTGCAATTCTCATTTATAAAAAAACATAAGCCATCCAGCTATACTCTAAGCTTTAGATAGAATGACCTACAAGTTCTACTACTTCAATGCTCGTGGTGCCGGTGAGGCTATTCGTATGATGTTCGCTCTTGCCGACGAGAAGTACGAGGACATTCGCATTGAGAAGGATGACTGGCCCAAGTACAAACCAGGTACCGTACCCACATGATTCTATAGCTAATTGTAAGGAAAAGTGTGTCATGTGTCTTTAGCACCCAATGCAGTTACATGTTATCTTACGGTAATACGGAATGTTTTCTATTCTAGAGCTGGTCGGCTCTTGTCCCTACAGTATTGGAACATCGTTGATCCTTGACCACGTTGATGTTGATATATTAATTCACAATACAATACATTATGTAATTCTAGACATGCCTTTCGGTCAAGTCCCCGTACTCGACGTGGACGGAGAGAAAATCCCACAATCTGGTGCTATTGGAAGATTTGTGGCCAGAAAATTCGGTAAGTATGCTAATTAGGAAACTAACGATAATACAAGAGAAACATAAATTAGGGATTTCCGTCACCACACCCTAATACTAATTACTATGCTGACTACCGATTACGGTAATATTGACTAATATGAGCAAATTTTATTTAGATATTTACTATATTTAGGCTTCGCCGGAAAGACCCCCATTGAAATGGCTTGGGTTGACGCGATCATCGATCAGTACAAGGACTACTACGTCGAGATGAGGGACTACTTCTACACTGCCCTCGGTTACATGAACAAGGGAGATAAGGTGAGACTTATGCATTTATGCTTTAGCTTGAATCAGACTAAAACTGAACCACGAGAAGCACAGTTTTCTTTTCAAAAAGCAAACCCAAATACTTCCCTACACTTCCCTAGAACAGTGACGTCACTCCCGTAACAACATACAGTATAGCTGAAAGCCAAGAATTCCAAATCTGAGTACCTTGTAGAACCCCAAACAAACTGATCGGTTTCAGGAAGAACTCTACAAAACCGTCTTCAGTCCTGCTAGAGACAAGTTTTTCACTTTCCTTCAAACCATCTACAAGAAAAATGGAAAGGGATTTTTGGTGAGATCTTATGTTCACTTGTTCACTACCAACTACAACGCGCACAAGAAGGCCCAGAGTATTATCCTTTATTATTTATACGAAAAATCTAGGCTACTAAGTTATCCTTTAGGTTGGTGACTCCGTGACCTGGGCCGATCTCACCGTCTCTGACCATATGACCACTGTGCTGGCCCTCAAGCCCGATGCATTCGATGGCTTCCCAGAGGTAACCACATATTTGCTACAACTACCTCTTATTTAGCTTTTTACCTTTTCACGTCGTGTTTATTGGATTAAATGTTTATTGTAATTTCACGTCATTATGGCTATATCCGTACTCTACAAATAGTTACAGTATCCAATTAACCGATACGATTATTCCAATAAGTTTTACTTTCAGCTACTCGAGTTGAAGAAAAAGGTGGAGGCTATTCCAGAAATCAAGAAATGGATCGAAACTCGCCCACAAAATGCCGGATAATACGAGTGGAAACGTTCACATTCTATTACCCAACTACTTCTAATACATGAGTGCACGTATGTGACAAGTAGTATTTATTATCTTATTATCTTTGTTACAAGTACGTAGGTATTGTTGAACCATGACCTATTATGTATCTTTATTATGTATTTGCGCTTGTTCTGGTTGCGAATAAATATTTAATTTCTTTGTAATTGTATACGGGTTCCCACCCAAGGAGGTAATAATAATGGACAAGAGAACATGTGGGAAGGCAATGGTGGGAGAAGTGTCGCGTGATACTTAATTATGGTTAGTATAAATTATACTGACATGTACCGTTCATACATATGTTGGACGAAAGACAAGTTATGATGACCCATAGTAAACATCCAAACTAGAAACAATTATTACACGTTGGTCCTACAAGACGTACGTTACGTTAAGACGGCTAGCTACTGTAATCCCACTACTCACAACAATAGTGTACAAAAATACGGACAATGAACTACCGTACTTATTCACTCATATGAATAATCCACATGTTGGACCCATATTCCTTTCACAACATTCTACGAAGATTATTAGCCGATCATAAATCGGAGCTCGGACACTGAAATGTGATCAATTCTGATTTGTGCCCTGCCGATTAAGCCCTCTTTTCCTGCGTCGAAATAGCACCTAGAGATGACATAGAACGAGCAGAGAGCAGACTCGCAAATAAAATGAAAATTTAAGGGACACACTCTGAGTTCTCTTGATCACTAAGCGACCAGGACACACAGTTTGTCATCTTGGACAGACGGATAGCACACATTGCATTTAAATTAAAAGCGACAACATCATTTATTATTAATAACTTTAATTGTTATTCCGTTTTGCCCCACCCCTTCCTCAGACCCTCTAATCTCTTTCTCTTTCACATACTTGCAATATATGGTGAACACTTTCAATGTTAATACATTTTCTGTTCACTAACATTGAATTATCTCGTTTTCTACGTATATGTACACCAGCCGTTCCGTACATATAAATGTGCTTACGTTTCACAACATCACATTAGCCACTGCAACGTAAACTTTGCTCGGCGCGCAATCGGCTAAAAGAGAGTGAGCGCCATACGCGCGGCCCACACAAATCTGGGTCCACCATCGGCGGCGCACGGATAAAGTTTCCTCCCGGCAGCAAGGTTTCCCTGATTAGTTCTAACCGCAAATCTGATAGATATATTGGCCGAAGAACTTACGTTAGCAGTTATGTTACAGTTGAAAGAGGCGACAATGACCTACAAGTTCTACTACTTCCCCGTGCGTGGTTATGGAGAAGCCGTTAGAATGATGTTCGCCCTGGCTGGGGAGCAATTCGAAGATATTCGCGTAGGAATTGAAGAATGGCCGCAAAAGAAATTGGGTTAGTCATTTTACTTCTCTTGTTAGTATCCTATACGGTTAGTATACCCTTGCGTGTTTCGTGAGATAACCTGCTAGTCGTCACATTTCTAGAAATTTGTCAACATAAACGTTAACTCGTGTGAAGAACCAAACACATTTTTAGCACTCAAAAATTCAGTTCGATGCTTTTTTTATTGCGGAAATACGCGAATTCATCCAAATACATACACAACTATCACTTACGGAAACAGCAGTACAAACCCCACTTACAAATAATACAAATGAGCACAGTCATAATTCTATTCGTTTAGAAATGCCTTTCGGACAAATGCCCGTGCTCGAAGTCGACGGGGAGAAGATTCCCCAATCTGCCGCAGTGGGCAGATTTGTGGCTCGGAAATTTGGTAGGAATCGACCTTATATAAAACTAGCCATAGGTTCTAGTTCCCACAACCCTCAAACGTCTCACTCAATTACCTCTATTGTATAAACTAAGAGAAACGTCAAAATAGGGAGAAGTAATTGGTATTATAAATTGCACACAGTGAACCCTTAGAGAGTCAATTCCACAAAAATATACCTAGGATTCGCCGGAAAGACCCCAATTGAAATGGCCTGGGTGGACGCGATCATCGACCAATTCAAAGATTACTACTTGGAGAGTAAGGACTATTTGATCACTGCTCTTGGTTACATGGACAAGGGAGACAAGGTAATGTTGTTAAGAGGTATGAGCTTAAGGTAATCTACTTACTAAGGTACATTCCACTAAGGTAATGTACTCAAGAGAAAGTTCAAGACTTCAAGAATGCACAGACAAACACAGGCACTCTTCCTTACTCTCGCTTTTGCGCAGCACAAATCCGACCTCAAACAGTCCCAAATATTCCCACCAACCTATGTATGAATCCTACACTTTCAAATTCCAATGCTTCTATTCTTCACAAGAAAAGTTATTCAAAACAAACAATTTTCAGGAAGAACTCTACAAAACCATCTACATTCCGGCGCGTGACAAATTCTTCACTTTCCTACAAAACATCTACAAGAAGAGCGGAAAGGGATGGCTTGTGAGCTATATTTTCTTTCAATATTACCCATTTTATATAATTCAAATTTTTATAATGTTCTAAACAGCCCTGCCTGTAGACTGTAGATCGAAAAGAGAACCAACAAATTACAGTATAGTATAGGTACCGAAAGATACAGTAACAAAATAAGCTTCTTTTCGTTCACAGTTAAGCAATTGGCCACATTAATATTAATCTACCGAACCTTTAGGTCGGTGACTCAGTAACCTGGGCCGATTTGCATATTGCTGATCACATTACTACTCTACAAGGTCTAAAACCCGACATTGTTGATGGTTTTCCAGAGGTACGTGGTTCATGTTATAAGTTAGATGAATTAATAAATATGAAAAGGTTTGCGAGCGTATATGGTAAAGAGAATACAATATTCAAAAATACATTATTATAACGAGACTTTGAAACACTGAGAAGTGTAGAAACGCAGAAAGTACCACAGTAAAAGGACCTACATTTTCAGTTACTCGAAATGAAGAAACAAGTTGAAGAAATTCCTGAAATCAAGAAATGGATGGAGATACGTCCACAGACGCCAAACTAAAATAAACCCCGAGTTAAAGGAATAAATTTGCCGACTATGTATTATGTAACCTCTTTTTCATGTTAACCTATGGAAACTCCCACTTTAAAAAAAAATACACAACTAAAGCTTGACAAAAAGCGCAACCAAACTCTCTTTAACATTAGGGCGCGTTTAAGATGGCCGAAAGAAAGAAAAAAATAGGTTTTCGGCCGTTCAGGTTGGCCGAAAAGAAAACTTTTGAAAGACAATGCAAATACAAGAGACGCAGACAAAACCCGAAAAAAATTACTGTACTTTTTCATTTTCCCTTAGTATTAAAAGTTTTCTTTTCGGCCAACCTGAACGGCCGAAAACTCATTTTTTTCTTTCTTTCGCCCATCTTAAACGCGCCCTTACATTTTCATTCGTCGGAATTCACAACAGAACACCTAATGTGTGAATCACACCACTTGGCAATTTATAAACAAATTTGAAGAACCCAAACTAATTATAGATACAAAATTGCGGACAAGAACCCGGGGGATAATAAAGACGCCATCTTCTTTAAAATACTTTTATAAAAAGAATACGTGTAACAACCAACAACGAAACAACAACATCAACAATATAATCGAGAAAGTTCGGCTACAAAAGAAAATAAAAATTCAGCGTAAATCGAGAGACACCAACTAACTGCAAAGGGAAAAAACATAAACAAAGATATCATTACTTAGTTTATAAAATCTACTAATGATCTGAGACTTTACCAGAGGCCATATTCACCACTCAATTCCCCATGAGGATTTCCCCGTCTTTTTCTCTGCGTGTTTCACATCAGAATGCTATTTTCTGTCCCCAGGGAATATTTAACCGAGGGAATCGGAGTGCTGAATATGGCCTCAGAAAGATTCTAGAGCAAGACTACGGCTAACAAGAAAAATACACAAAGGTGGAAAGTTGAAGAAACATCAATGTATTCAGAATTCAAAGCCTAGAGACAGGGATAGAAAGAATTCCATATGCCACTACGAACAGACCAACAATACTACAGACTGTAGAGTTACAATAAAGATGAAACAAGTCCATATCATAATAGAACATAGAACACTAATTAACCAAAAACATACTAACGAGTCATATTAGCCAGTGTCTTGTTCCTTCCAACGTGAATCCGCTTAGTCCATTGGCCTGCAAGTAAAACATTCCATTTATCGACAGGTTCATGTGCAACTTGTTATATGCCTGAAGTGCAACATTGTGCTTTGAGCACAGAAACCATTTTTGGCGTCGAGGCAAAAAAAAGAAACATCTCAACCTTACAATGTACAACAAACATAACAATTTCAGTAGAATACGCAGATTAAGAAAACCAAATAAAAAAGAACAAAGGCTAAAAAAAAAAAAAAAAAATAACCCACTGGTGTTGACTCGTCGATGGGCGGTCCTAGCACGAAGAACGTTTTCTCGAAAGTTTTCCGACGGAACCAACGGCCTCTCGATTCCCTTATCCAGGGTCACCACTTTGAAGGCGCCCTTCCTGAGAGGGAACAGTGCGGTAGAAGCAAAGGAAATGATCAGCTTACGGAATAAATCATAGTGACAAACACTTGTAGCCTACACAAAATAGCACCTTTTAGGCTGTTAGGCACCCACATCAAATTAAAACAAAAAGGCTAGACTACAATTATTACTTTTTAAACACATACACAAAGAACTATACATAAGCGCGAACGTAGGAAAGTTAATTAATACTCTAATGGAAGGCATAATGCATAACGAAGATCTACAATCGTACAGCTACTACCACGTGTTTAAATCCTAAAATAACTCAAACGAAAAGAGAGCACCAATATTGAAGCTGAAGATAACCGTAAATATTCCACTTTTATTTAATAATATAAAACTCATTAGCATAGAAACCTACTTGGTCATTGCGACAAACTGTCCCTCGTCAACTTGCTTGATCTTATGTGCTTTCTTGCTCTCACGCCGTTCACGCTTCTCCTTGAGAGCCTTCTTCTTGTCCTTTTGCGCCATCACCTACGGATTGTAAACCTTACTTTAATTAATTATCATACAGTTTATAAAGTATGTTAAATATCTAAGCATAACATATTACAGTATACAGTGAGTACACTGTATGCACATGAAGTTAATTATCAGCCTAGACAAACGGAGATGACTATAATGACATTACCTAAACATAAATTCATATTAATATTCAAAAACAATATTGACTCAGTAAATAAATTCCATTATTTCGAGGGTCGCCGGTACATAATTAACATAATACACTGTAATTAACTTCCAACCAACATAAATCACAAAAGGGTACCTGGTCAAAGAGGGAGACTCCCTTCTCAGGTGCTGCGGAAAGCGGGATATCACAATCGAGCGGAGTGAAGTGAGGGGTTCCCTTTTCCTGTTGATATTTCGACCAATCTGCCTTCTTAGTCGGCACCTAAAGAACACAAAAATTGGGAAAACATGAATGACTTCACAGCGTACTGAAATTAAAAAAAAAACATGCAACTACGAACTACAACCTACAACACAATTAAAACAGAGAAATACAAAACATAAAAAGGTGACTTACACTATTTAAAGACTTATTTCACATAGCACCTCAAATACAAACAGCACGCGTATGTCACTTGAACGATATTTCACGTAAAGTGTAAAGTGAGATTCTATTTCATAGAAACACACAAAACATTAATATACTACTCACCTCCTCTGGTGCCTCGTCTTCCGATCCCATGAAAAGGGGATCGTCCAGGACGCCCTCCTCCTCTCCTCCGTACACAACTTTTGCCTTGCGCGAATCATCGGCGCCTAAATTACGGCAATTTGATGAACATCATTAAAAACATTGTTACTATTATTGAACCGCTTATCGATAACATATATCACGAAAGACACACAAATATGCAAGTACATAAACTACATCTACAATGTCACGCATAAAATCTACATTGAAACCCAAGCACAAAGAGTAATCAATATCGTGATATAAAAAAAGCTCACGTTTCTTCATGCGCTTCGCTTTCTTGCTGATATTCGCGGATCCATCATCGTGAAGGAAATCTGAATATATTCATACATTATACAAAAAAACTTCTGTCTACACTCTACAGGAGACACAGTATAAGAATACAACGCCCTGAAGTCTACATTCCATTCCACGATTCCACCTTAACCTTGTTATTTTGTACTTGTCGTTTGTATCAATAAACCTTTATATTTCTCGCTATTCTCGATTCTATACGTGACGATGCTAGGTGTGTGAATAAAGCAATAAAGGGGTATTCATAACACACGCCACTCAAACTCTTGTTTTATTGCTTACGCTGCGTATAACTCGAGTAACGCTAACAATGAGGCTCAGCATCAGGCATCAGTAATTCAGATTCAGAGACAAATTTTCTTAAACATTCAAACAAAATAATAATAAGGAAGGATAAACTGTTGTAAAGTAACTCACGGGGCTTCAGACTGCGACCCATGTTTCTGACTTAAATGCTGAGTTGTTTTTCAATATCCTTACAAAGAATCTCCAGGTGGTGAAGTTGCTTCTTTTTCTGAAAGGCATAATAAACACTATTAACATTATTAATTAAAAGTATTACTATTACAAAGAACATAAAACAAAAGAATCCTCCCTACCAATTTTCTGGTCAGACTGTTAGACCAAATAGCATACAACAAGTGGATAGCAAAATAAATAAACAAATTATTATTTGTCATTCAAGCGAAATGCTAGCTCCTTTGGAAAATTTGCATATGATACGCAAATCCTATGTATCCTATGCTAATTTTGTACGATTGCCGTGGACGATCGTACAAAATTAGCATAGGATACATAGGATTTACTTATCATGTGCAAATTTTCCCAAGGGGCTAGCATTTCGCTTTAATACATATTTAATTACCTGTTCTACAAAGAGGACAGCCTTGTCAATGTTCGACCACAAAGAGTCGAGTTGAGAAGTTTGTGAAACAAGTGAATCCTAAAAACAATTAGCACAGTAGTACAGTAGTACAAGTACAAGTGTACAACATGGAGTATACAGTATACTTACATAGCTAAATACACAAGTGGCTGAAAAGGGTGAAATCAATCAATCTACTATTATATAAAGCAGAAAGATTTTTTGTCACAACAAAGTCGGATTGTCGATAACGAAATCCATACGACGTTTCAAGGATTTGGTATAAGGTATAAGTAACTATTCGCAACGCCAAAATAAGCAAAATGAGTCTCAGTACCTTAATTATAGAAAATAAGTTTCAGACGTTTCATATAAGTATGCTCATTTTTGTGAGCCTTTGAATTATCGCATGTGCAGTATAGTATTGGAAATCGCCTCAGGCGGCGATAGCCGTCTGTTATACATTATTCGAGATCATACATGCACGTTGAGGACAGAAAATAAAACATAAACTCTACAAAAACATTCTCAATAAATGTTAAATCTCCCAAACTACTATACAAATAAAGGTCATAAAAATCGTTTACCTTAACCTGTTGGCAAGAGTCCAAGTCAGTGGAAACGAGTAAATTCAGTGTACGAATATCTTCACACACAACAGCCACTCGCTCAAGCACGTCACCAAATTGTGAATTGCTCGGTCCACACTAAAGTTCAGCATAATAATCACCATTGTCAGTTAGGCTCAGCGATAATTCGAATTCACAGAACATAACATATTATAGCATTACATGTTAGAGAGCGGTGCATGTCGCAATTCACAGAAATATACTTTAGAAATTAACATAAACACTACAATGCATTCCAATAGAGTTTACGAAACTGATTCTGTACATTTGCAAACCAATAATAAAATGATAACCATACCGGATTCGCTAGAAGTTGTAGAACTGATGCAAAGTTTTTGGAGACTTCAGAGACCTACTTTTCTTCTTCTTCTTTCGTCAAAACAATGGCACTCGAAGTGCGATTCTCTTTCATAAAACGACGCACGCGTCGCTTTTTACCCTAAACATCGCGAATAGAAGAATACTAATATTAACCGAATTACCAAGCAGTTTACATACACTTCACGAAAAAAGTACAAGTGTTACGTACCTTCTTTGGCATTAATAATTAATACAAGCAGCACAAGCAAGGGGTAGGGTAGGGTAGCAAGTCACCGAATAACTAACTTGTCAACAGACGATCAATGCTACAGTGCATACCCATTGCCCATCAGATAAGGAGTAAGCAGTAAAATGACATAAAAACATTGATAAGATAAACAATTCCGCGTCAGAACGCAGTTTCGGTAATAATATTAATATATCCATTATCTAAATGAAACGTTTTATTATTGAAAAACACATGGCAGTATATACAAACATCAGGAATATTAGTATTATGATATTATGAATCAAACATTTTATGCATTCGCATATCAAACAAGGATAGAATACCAAACCTGGTCATTCAGTCAATTATTTTCTACGAAGTCAAGTGAAAAGATAAAGTACAAAGTACAACGCATAAAACTGAGTATTTCAAAATAGCAAAGTATGTATACCTCACATTACCTCTAAATACCTTACTTTACCTTACCTCTAATTGTAAGGAAAGACAAATGAGTAAAATACTTATCTACTCCACTACGTGATATTTACTAATTATATGACAATGAACTAAAATAGAACAGCTCGTCAAGCTGATTATCTTGATCGAACAGAACAAGAAACATTAGAAACAAGAAAGTGCACATATAAATACTAAAACGGAACTGCAATATGACAAACACAGAATAAATAGGGTTTCAACTACCAACAGCTGAGAGCTGCGATGCTTGCACGTTTGAATACAATAATAAGTGAGAAAGAATAATTTCAGATCAAGTCACTGTATAAGGAATGAATTGCGAAAGAGCATAAAGCAAGTGATGTTGAGATATGAAATAGTTACGTTATAAAGGTGAAGAAAGTATATGTATAAGTATAAAAGCCAGATCGTCGATTCATACTTACAAACGCTGAAGGATATTTTCACGAATGGACATAACATACAAAATAAAAACAAACACTCCCATAGTTAACGTATGAACATAAATGATTCAATATATACAAAATAGAATAAAAATGAAAATAAACGAACATTTGGATAAAAAAAACTTACGCTAGAAATAATATAAGTCTAAAGCATAACAAATTAATTCCTAATTGTTCAATTATAAGCTCGCCTGCCCTTCCTTGGATACTGATATCCACTGACCGAATCCGAGTGTTTTGCCGCCAAATGAGTAGAGGAGGAAGACATGCCGGCCGAAGCAGAGTACGGGTATCTGCAAGTAGAAAAGGAAATAAAAATGCACAAAGTGCATACAACAAGAGAAAGAATCAAATGCTGCAGTACACAGTACATACATATGAAAGGATAAAAGCCTCAGAAAAAAGACCGAGGAATCACGAATCAATATGCTCATTGTAATAACCAAATATACAGGTAACTACTTCCTAACATTAGGCCACACTCGAAATAATAAATGAAAAAATGTCCGTAAAACTAACCTATCCCTCTCATCCGCACTTCCCCTCCTATGCCGTGGCAGGTCGTGACTCGTGTATCTCTGATTGAACTCACTGCTGTCTAAAAATAAACACTCAAACTACATAATTTTATCGGTTTTCAACTAGACTAGCAAACTAGCATAACATATACATCCATTAAAATCTTATACATTCACATCCAAAATCACAATATTAATTTCGAATAAAGGAATGCAGTCATTTTCAAAAGCTGGGATACCAGGTTCCAAAAGACTAGGTAGAATTGTAGAATCATGTTACAGACAGTGAAAACTCTAGAATGAAAAGTTCGAAGTTGAAACCGAAACCGAAACATACCATATTCCGACGGCGTTGGTCGATACTTCGGAGGTGGAGGAGCCTTCGGAATCTTTGAAAGAGGAGGAGGTATAGGGGCACCCAGACCATCAGCAGCACTATCGCGTATTTCAATATACCTAAAATATAACTCTTATATATAACTAACTAGGAAACACAAACTTAGCCATTTATAATTCATGTTATTCATAATTCCTTCAAGTGTCACCTTCACTGTTGGACTGTTGCCAAAACTAGACAGAGAGCTCTAAGCTCTAACAATTTTTGCCGCTTCCTGTCTTGTTGGAATAACAAATTAAATACACGACTTCACTATTTTCAACCAGCTGCACATCAAATACAAAACAAATTATATTTTTTATATCAAAATACTCACTTGCATGCGTTTCCAATATGCGAATAGTTGGAGGCGTGTGCTGCCACGTATTGGACAAGTCCTAAAATGACAAGCACCGCGCCGGCCCATCCGACCCAAAACCATCCATGCGCAGTGGCGGAGAGGGCACAAAATTGTTGGATGTCACCGCCACACATGTGCAAGTCCTGAAAGGTTGGGGTTGGGATATTTCATGGAGGGAACTAGGTTAGGTGTCTGCTATCCTATTACGTCTTATAAAATTCTAAAAAAATGCATGTTTCATTACGATTATTTGAGAATACCCAAGCTACACCACACTAATGCAGATAGCTCTGATACAACTTAAGAAATAAAATAAAAGCTCCAAATTAAACTTGGCTATGCCCGCAAATAAGCGAGTAAAGCTGAACAAAGCGACCACAGGAATTTCTCAGCACAATTAGAGCACATGCAATAATATACGCATACCTGAGGGCTGACCGATCCCAGAATTGTGCGAAAGAAACTAAAATCCAGACAATCTCCTTCCGTGTAGGAACGTAGACCAGAACACGTCCTGTCTATAAACGATCACAAAATGACACACAAATATATATTTTACAGTCGACTGTTTCTACAACTACCTACAGAGACAACAGTGTACAGTTACTCCCGTAGGTTCTAAATATAAAAGACACAACGAGCACAAAGAGCCATACTATACTTCACAATAAGAATGACAAAACTGACTAAACTAACAATGAAATAAATAACTTGCCAAAAATAAAATATGTGAATACAAGCGTTGATGTGAAGGCAAATATAACGAGCCAGCAGGCGAGCAGTAAATAACAACAGAAAAGAACGAAGACGACCATACAACGGCCACCGCGACGAGCAGAAGACGCACTGAAATTAGAGGTCACTTGCAAATATAATTACGAAAGAACAAACCATAAATATAAGACGTAAGTAAGGTTAGACGCCTGAAGCACAAGGTGCGGTGAGTCAGGTGTAAAGTTAGCTTTTTTGTTGACGAGATTTATAAGTTAATTAAAGCGGTTTTTGAAACGCATCGAGTACATCCACATTCTTATGCGTCATATGCAAATGAGCATAATTTAACATAAAAATAGAGCCCACCCTACTTCGCATAAATACATAAGAATACAGTTGTCCACGATGCGTTTCAAAAAACCGGCCGGCATTCCGCTTTAACAAAATTATAATTAGCTCCTAATACTGACGACATACCGATACATATTCTCGCGAGTTGCTCCCGTCGCCGTAAATCCGATAATTACAAAGAATAAAGCGAAGAGGGACATCAGCACGGCTAGGGAAATGAAGAAAACCTCGATCTGAACAGACACATGTACAAACTTACAAACTATAAAAATAATAAAAACAATCAGACATTTTGGTTTGACACTTGAACTCATTTTGGTTTGACACTTGAACTCATTTTGGTTTGACACTTGACACTTTTGGTCGCAAAGCTTTTTGCCTTACTCAATTTCGGTAGGTACTTTTTTGTAAACCAAGATAAGACACGTATACGCATGTTCACTCAACACGTAGTA
>JAANDG010000704.1:0-70261 GCA_036852015.1 Pelodera strongyloides | reverse complement strand
ACGTGAAACTTCGCGCCATCGCCGCGCAACATTGGCGCCATCGCCGCGCGTAAAAAGAGGCTCCGCCACAGCGGGGCGGCGGATCCACTTTGCGCCACAGGCGCGCGGCGATTCCGCCTGTGGTCCGCGGCGATGGCGCGGGGGTTGGCGCGAGGGTTGCGCGGCGATTGCGCGAAATGGGCATGAACCGAGCATACCGTACCCCGTACCCGTACTACCACCTTACCAATCCTACTACTGTACAATACATAAGCAGAGCAAAACGACAACAACAACAAAAAAACATATTTATTCAAGTACAATAGCATAAACAACACTGGAAAAACTACGAATTAAATTCAGCGGCAAAAATCAATAAATAAAAATCGTTACGATAATTAAATTATGGTTGTACGGTAATTAAATAATGCATACACTGAAAATACAAATCAGTTGTCAAAGCGATCAACAAATAGAAAACGACAAAAGGACTATTAATAGAAAACTAACGACTAAAAGAAGTAATGGGTCAGGGACTTCATTTGATTATTTCAAATATGCAATATTTAAATACTCCTACTACGAAGACATAATATTCTACAATCTACAAAAATAGGTGAGGGAAAGTATTATTATTATCCAATTAGAACACCGGTCCAGTCAAAATACGTTTCAAAGCCGAATGTTGCAACACTTTAAATATAAAATTTGCCTGCAAACGTTAAAGTGAAGAAGCGAAAGTAATAAGAAATGTAATTAAATAAAAATTGATATAAATACTAGATTCAAAAACCGGCCGGTTTTTGAACAACTGGATCATTATTCATTTAGCTCGATTTTTGTTCTACTTTATGCTCCTTTACATAATCATCATAAGAATGATGGTGTACTAGATTCAAAAACCGGCCGGTATTTCGCTTTAAAGGATCGCATTCACTGCAAAATCATCGTTTTTCTTCGTGTTGATTTGTATTTAGTAAAGAATGGAGACTAATACTTTACCAAAACCGAATTATTTGAATTCCAACTCAGGGAGTGAACAATTAGAAAAGTAGTTCTACGAAACGTGTTCATACAGCTGCTTCCCGATCGGGAGTATGCAAAATAAAATCTGCATATAATATTTTTACATATAGTGCAAGGGTCTGCAGGCATATCACTATACGTTTCATAATCCCGCGGTAGTTTAGTAGAACTACTTTTCTACTTGTTCACTGTTCACTCCCTGAGATGGAATTAAAACTATTCGGTTTCGGTAAAGTATTTTCTTTATTCTTTACTAAATTCAAGTAAACTCGAAGCAAAATGATGATTTTGTAGTGATTGCGATCCTCTAATAGGCAGCACATAATGAGTAAACTAAAAATATAAAATACACAAATGTATAATACCAACCGAATGGTTTAAGATCGGGTGGTGATGGTTCCAATTGACATTTCTTCTTTCAAAAGGGGCTCATTGGAAATGAAGAAAATTGTCCAACCGGCTGCGTAGTGCATGAAGGATTGACCTGAAAACATTACAAATTTGACTGGAAAATGAAACGGTGAATTAGTATTATTGAACGCACCATAGGAGGAGCACAACGTAATCTCGGAATCGTAATGTTTTAAATAACAAAAATAAGAAAATAAAACTCACATGCATTGTAGGGTAAATGGCGTTATTCTTGAACAGTAAATTGCAGCGCGAGTAATCGTCGGAAGACAGTGAGCGTGTCACATAGTAACCTGAAAAGGGAAAATAATAGTCGGAATAGTCGCGAAACGAAACACAAATTGAAAGACAGAACAGAACATCACTCCGCCTACAGATTTAAGTTAGGAAAAGATATGACCAATAAGAAAAGTAACATACACATAAGCGATCCAGAAGCAAACACTAGACCCGGAGTAGCGAGCACAGACAAGACAACGACAAGCACATCGCGTGAAAAGATCTGAAAGCAGTATTCATACTTTGTGTGTATTCTAAAAATACGCAACAAAAAGTAACAAAATTAGCAACAACGAGCAACTGCAAAAAGTAACAAAATTGGCAACAACGAACCTCTTAAAATACACTGCAATCTTCGACGTCTATGCTTCCAAGTGTAGGCACGGTCCACCCAGCTGTCAACGCCTCAACACAGACTTTCACTTTCAGCGCGTGTGCAAACTGTAAAAAAAGTATTTTATACTCTAAAGAACAACAACAAAGTGCATCAGTACCACTGCTACTCTACTCTCAAATATCTACTTTTCTTCGGGTAACATAAGAGTATCGACGAATTAAAGCGGCAGGTTCATTCCCGCTAACCCCTTATTTTTAAATATGATTCTCCGTCCGGAATAGCGTAGAACGCATTTGCACACCTGAAGTTATCCAACAAGATCTACTTGTCACGCCCATATATATGCAATGGATGCGCAATTATTGACCAATGTTCTGCACAGAAGTCAGTACACAAATTCGGTAATAGCGCAAAATGACCAAGGGAAAGATGCCTGGCCCTGTTAGGGACTTTAAAGAAAACAATACACGTTGAATTTACATTATTCCAAAGTAAACGCAACTTCGCACCATGTAAATATAACCAGTTAAAAAAAAACATACCCGGTGTTCGTGGCATTTCTAAGAATCCAGCAAACACGGAGGCACTGGATTGCTCGAGTCGCGCCAACACATTCCCTGCGCTCATTGCCTTCTCGCCTAAGAATAAGAGGAATGAAAATATGAAAACTTGAGAACACAAGCCAGTGATAACAGAAAGAACTCACGTCCAATAATTCATCCCTCGTTTTTAATATAGTCGACAAAGAGCTGGTCTTGAACTGGACTCGTAAGCGTCGAAAATTCAATCAGGCACGTCAATAATCGCAAATCGCAACTTGAAATCTGAAAAGCAAAGGAAACAAAAGAAACATCGTTAAGACGTTCAAAGGACAACATATTTTGATAAAAAATATACATAGCAACAAACTGCGTTATATACTTCACTGAATGGTACTTATAATTTTTTCCTAAAAAAGCACAAATCCTACATATTTCCTTGGTATGCTAGGGATATAAACATAATGTTTTAGACATTTACCCATTCAATGTGCTAAAACAAACGGTGCTCTAACTTTGAAATGTCGAGTAATGGAATAATACAACAACAATTCAATAACAAATATCTTTTTTTTTCAGAAACAATAAAAAAAAGGAAAAAAAATTCACGAAAACTTTTCGCTAAATTTGTGTATAATTACGGTGTGTGGTGCAGTGTTGGGTGTGGTGTTGACTTTCTGCGTACGGTACTTTCCGTGCATTTTAATAACTAACATCTGGCGGCCTCACGGCGCACCTGGGGCGCACCAGCCGCGGATCACTTTTCGGGATTGTGACTATTTGCGCCGCGATACCGCCGTGTGACCGCCGCGCAACATTTTTGCGCCACAGGCGCGCCGCGCAGCCGCGGAGTTTCCCCAGTGTAGGCAGTTGACATGCATGTAAAATGACTTGAACATGGACAGTGGTTTGACATTTTCGCAGGTGCGAATCGCATACATGGAAACCCCATTACCTATGCTATGTTTGTTTAACTCCCAACTTGATCACGTCTGACCCCTACCGGCTAGTTTTAGTTTTTGTTATGTATTTCTGTTTATGTTTATTTTGTGTTGTATTATTCCATTTCTAGAATTATACTAGGTTTTAAGAATTCTGTTTGTATAATTGTAGCTACAATTTCGTATTTTTTGCAGGATGTTTTTTGTTCCTGATGATGGCGTAAGCCGAAACCGGTCGAATAAAGCACTTTAATACGTGTTTTTGAATCATATACTGGGAGTCGCAAGAAGCTCTGATTTTGGAAAATATATGTTGGTACAAATAGTCCCTTTTCGAAATTCTTCAGAATAAGCGCTGTCGAATTTCATTACATAAGCTTGGAAGATACGTTGCAAATGTTTCATATACGCATTCAGTATGTCCATATTAGTAGGTTCGCCGGTCGCCTCAGGCGGTGGCAGCCGCAGCCGGCAATCGTAAACTATGTGCGAAAGGTAATTTCCTTATTTTGCTATCCTGGCGCGGAGTAGGCATTTTCGGCCAAGGATGCACGGTGCATGTATAGCAATTTGAAAACTGGGAAGGTACATAACATACATGAACTTAGACTGCCTCCTGGCATAAACTCCATCACAAATCCCAGTCCATAGTAGGGATGATCAACGACAATACCGTATGCAGCCACACATTTTGGATGTAGAGAGGCATACTTTCTCATGAACCTGTATTCCTTTAAAGAGTCTTCTGTGAGTCGGCGTTTCTTGTGTGAGGCGGAGATTTTTTGGTGCACAAATTTCACCGCAATATCACTGAAATGAAAATCAAGTTCACTACAGTATCCTATGGATAGTATCTCTGTGCTTTCTACGATTCCGTAAAGACATATTGGACAAAGGTAGAGCAAATCTTCATGCCAACGTTTCGCCTTTCGGAAACTCGCGGTACATGGAAACTGCTGTTATTGTACCTATCCCATTCAGTTCTCAAATCCTGACAAATTTGACGGCGCCAAAATTATGCTTGAGAAGCCGGCACACAGCCTTACAGACCGGTTATTTAGGAATATAAAGAACTAATCAAAGGAAAATGTAAAATAGAACAAAAACAAATAACGTAATTATGGTTTAAAGGATCGCAGTCACTACAAAATCGCCGTTTTTCTTCGAGTTTACTTGTATTTAGTAAAGAATAGAGACAAATGCTTTATCAAAACCGAATAATTTGAATTCCAACTCAGGGAGTGAACAAGTAGAAAAGTAGTTCTACTTAACTATCGCAGGACCACGAAACGTGTTCATACAGCTGCTTCCCGATCGGGAGTATGCAAATTATTTCGGCAAATATCTGCATATTATATGTTTACATATACTGCAAGGGTCTGCAGGCATATCACTACACGTTTCATAATCCCGCGGTAGTTAAGTAGAACTACTTTTCTACTTGTTCACCCCCTCAGTTGGAATTCAAATTATACGGTTTTGGTAAAGTATGTTTCGTTATTCTTTACTAAATTCAAGTAAACTCGAAGCAAAATGATGATTTTGGAGTGACTGCGATCCTTTAAAGGTTTAAAATTACGTGAAGTAAAGGGATTTAAGAAAATTAGCTGAGAGCATGAAACTGCGATTTTTTTAGTGCTCACCCAACAAAATTGTAGTGCAATTTTCTGACGCTTCCAAAGGATCCCGAACCAAGAAGTTCCCCTCTGTCGGAGAGTTCGCTTGGGTCAATCATCTCAGCGTCGGTCAATTGATCATCATCGTTTATGGTTCCCTGAAGGTATAAGACTATGACTATGATGGACTGCAATTAGATTATCTCCTTTTCGGAGAGATCTTTTGCATCTCTCAGACAGAGGAAAAACCGTTGTTTTGCAGCTCGAGTAATGATGTATGAAATTGACCACATAGCCACATAGTACCTATTTATTGTGGCATGAATGCGTTTATGAGAATGTAACTACCAGGCGATGAAGAAAACCTCACGGGCTCTTCTTACTCTTACGAATCTCTTATCAATTGTCTACGTCATCATGATTGGACTACGAAATGCACACCAAATGCATATGAAATCTTTGTGACGCATCAGAATTTTGCTTTGTAAGAAGCGAATTTGCATGCTCTGAAGACCAGATGAGGCCATGATATCGACTTTCTTTTTCGGCAAATGTACGACGAAGACTAAGACTAAGATAAGATTTTAAAATAAACCAACCCGTGACATTGTAGCGTGTGAGGACATCATTTATAGTTGTCAATCCTTGGATCTGAATAGTAAAAGTATTATCATATCATCAGATGGAAACGTAATGATCGCATTTCAACGGCGCAGTTTTTATACACCTCGTAACGGGCTAGAACTGAGGATTTTTTTTACCTATGGTGGGAGTAACATGACAATTAACGAGGAGAGAAACATTTCGCGAGAGCGTTCCCTCTTACAATTAGAAACTGTCATTATAAACAGAAAGAAAAATGGACCATTTATCTGAAATATGAAATACATTTAATGTAACCGATCGGTACAAATTAAATTTTTGCTTTCTAAAATGTTATCAGAACTTTAAAAAAATCAATCTAAAAGACGCGTTGAAATTTGATAAGACCTTTAATGTAAGAAGAGTTTTCTCTTATCGCATTTTCGAAAAGATGTATAAAAACACACACACACACACGCACACAGACACACACACATGCACACAGACACAGACACACACACACGCACGCAGACACAGACACACACACACACACGCACACACGCACACATGAACACAGACACACGCATACACACAGTCACGCACACAGACACACACACTTACACTTACACGCACATACACACACACGCACCCACACACACACACACACACATACACACAACACGCACCCACACAAACACACACAACACACACAAAAAAAAAAAAAAAAAAAAAAAAAAAAAAAAAAAAAAAAAAAAACACAAACACACACAAACACACACACCACACACACACACACACACACATACACACACACATACACACACCTACACACAACACACACAACACGCAGCACACAGAAACAACACACACACACAACACACACAAACAACAGACACAACACACAAAAACACAACACATACAATATTTGGTTTGTCGCGGCGTTTGAGTTGTGCGATCTTTAATTGATTTTGAATAAAAACCGAGGTTAGTTTTCCATTCATTGGGATAAGGCATAATAATACATCATAGACAGACAATCAAAAGGTACACATCCAAAAGTTTATTTGTCTGATTAGTACAGTCCAAGAAATGGAACGAAAACGGTTGTGTGCCAACTAAAAGCGAATAATAAAGAATTGAGCGATGTATGGAAAAAATATTATTATTTTCTCTGATAGAAGTTTAGAGTCTCATTGTAATTGTTGAACCATTTTGGGTATATGACTCCCTTGACTTGGCTGCATTCAAAGAATCGATGAAATCGACCATCTTTTTACAAACAATTTCCATTTCGGCCGATTTAAATTGCTTCCTGAAAACAAAATAAATTTCCTACGTTGATTACCTTCTTACGGTCTTCCTAATTTTTGTTTGCATATGTTCCCTAACTAAATAGACATGCAAGAAGCTATGAAGTAGGATGACCCAGAATGTTAGGTCGGCAACAATTTAGTTCGCAGGGACCGATCAAAGTTATGACAACGAAGCTCACGTTTCCCCCAGATGTCGCACTTCGTTTTCCAATTTTGCGAGCAACTTCCCAGCTGGTTGACTATTCGTTATGAAGGTGTGTTTCACCATTCGGATGACTAGAATACAACATTTATTAATTCAGTGAGAATAAAACAGAAAATCACCCTTTACTTCATTCTTCAAAATAAATTCATTGAAACTCACAATACTCGAATCTATCTGGCGTTTTTGGTTTCGTTTTGACAGCGGTTGCATAGACAACTGATGTTTCGAGGAGAAGGATGTGATGTAAGTAATCAGTGAGGTGTTCGAGAATGTCGAGGAATGTTCTCGACGACTTATCAAAGGCGGTCGATGAAGTGACCGGCTGAAATAGGTGCCAGGTTTAGGAATTGAATATGGATTTACATTATGCTTCTCCTATGCACATATGAACATGGAAGTTCGCGAACTTCATAGTTGCCATAACTTTTGGCATACTGCTTACCTGCACATCCGTGTATGTACAATATTGTGCGAGTTGTTCGATCAGCAAGACGAGATTCATAAAGTTGCCTGTAAAATAAATAAGTTTTATGACAGCCTGCTTTATAACGTCGCGCTTGCTAGTTCAAAAAGAAGAACGTTAGAAGAAATGATTATTGCCAATTCTTAATTACGACATAATACTGTACCATAAGTTCTGTCGAGTGTAGGCTTATTGTGAAGAATCAATTGGTGTAACCGTTGCAGAGAAACGGGCTCGGTTGAGCACGATATATCGGTTGTTGATTTCCTGAGAAAACTATCATTCTTGGCATAAATTCTTTATATCAGAAAAAGTTCATGACAGATTCCGATGTTTAAATAAACGCGAGTGGCCCATATCTATGCTTTAATATTGGAGAGAATAAACCTATAATAAGACTAAAGAAAACATGCAACACACTTTTCATCGCCCGCTTCGCTATCACTATTCATACACATAGCCATTCCACTATCGATGGACTTGAGTTGCGAATCACGAAATGCTGAAGCTGCCTGAAAATTGATTACTTACGGAAGGGTACTTTTTCTGCGCAAACCCGATTGCCACACTCTTTCGATTCGCCAACCTAAGATGTCACGCACTAAAAATACATTTTTTGTAATCTGTAATTGTAACTTATGAATTTTGGCGTTCAGTTCAAAAGTTATGAAACATCAGCAGTATTTGCTCGCATTCTTGTGGCAATGATGTCCAAACTCATACCTCAGACGAGTCCTCATCCGTCTGTACGCTCGCGTGCTCCACATCTCGTACGGCCTGCACGAACCCATCGCTCACTTCTATCACTGTCTGTGTTTCACTGGCAGAAGTGCTATTTTCCTCGCATTCTGTCTGCGCATCAGCGTAACTTATATCGAAAAGTGTTTGAGAGGCTTCATCCATAGACTCTACAAGCGTTTGCGTTCCTTCCTCGAACAATAATTTCGTGTTTGTTTCCTGCAATCACATCATATTCATAATTTGCTTTGTCTAGATTGCTCACCATACATCATTTAATATGCCTTGACAAAAAAAATCGAAGAAAACCAACTACCTCGCCCGCTTGCGCCTTTCCATTAATCAAGTCGTACGACATTTTCGTCTCAACAACACCATAGTCCTGAAGCGTTTATTTTAGAATTCCTCTACAAAATAAGTGAGCGTGGTATTTTCTTGCGTGAAGTCTAACGGATGCTATGAATACATTCAGGCGAGCTGAGAGGGTGGTCCCTTGTGTCTACTCCTTGATTATATCTCATTATCTTATTATTGTAATGGATTGTTTTATCAATTTGTATCCATTTTGTGTTAGCTACTGAACTGATGATTCATATTTTGCTTATTCAGCTAATACCCTGAATAGGCAACCTATCATTCACTCTTCGTTCAAAAGCAGCAATGAAAGTAAAGCGAATAGGACGCTCAACGACAACAAATTTCAAACCTTCAAGGTTTCCTTGTCATAGGACAAAATTGTCTCGTCGTTGTCGAAGTTTGTTTGAACTGATGCATTAGCAGTCTAAATAAGTTTTTTTTCAATACCTGTTTCGATTGCAAGATTGGCATATTTTTAAATATATTTTTTTGTCAAATCACACCATTTGGATCGTCACGTCTAGTTCCTTCTCTGATGCTTCGGCACCTGACGTACTACTGGTTACTGAAGAGGTGCTTGAAGAAGACGAGGTGCGCGTCGCTTTCCGGGTCATCACAAATGGCGTCCATTCGTATTTCTAAAAGTATATTCACGCTTTGCTAGAAACCATTGCTCTATTGGTTTTTTTGGTATTTGTAAGTTGCAAGGGGCTGAAATAGTTGCTGCATTTGTTTTTGTTTTCAAAATTTCATAGAATGCGTTATGACATTGGTCTAACTGCGCTACTACTGTCGTATGCACTGTATGCACATGAACCTCGTTTTGTAAGTTTACATCCTCTAGCGTAACTTCGTAGATAATTCATTATTATCTACTTTGAGTAACCTGTCGTATTTCCATGATACGTTGGAACATGGAGGCGGAGTCCAAACGGGAGTCCACATCTGCTTCCCATCCCTTTTCGATTATATTCCATAACTCGGGATCACTATCTATTTTCTCCGGTCTCAAGTTTGGATCGTCACGAAGTTGAATGATCAAAGGGCCTCCGCCGAAAACATGGTCGAATGGATCTCTAAACAGTGTAAAACGTTGATTCTTGTGCCTACATAATTGAGAACTGGCGATCATCTTGGTATATAAGGGCATGTAACCAGCAGTAGAAAATGTAACCAGCAGTAGAAAATGCGGAGCGATAATGTCCATGTCTATGGCCTCATTAACAAGCTAATGCGACAAGCCAAACTAACCTGCAAGTGAGTAGCTGCCAAAACACGATGGCACACGAGTACACGTCACACTTGTTTGTGTATTCGCTAGTCGCCAAACACTGAAACATTTATTCACCATTTAAAGGAACGCAGTCACGATAAATTCGTCATTTTTATTTGATTTTCATTAAATGTAGGAAGGTGTGAAGGAAAATATGGTACCAAAATATGGTTAAAGAGAAACGAACTCAGGGAGTTAACTCACTGAGAATGGGAGTTACTGGATAACAATATATTGTGAATGAAAGCAATTGCCCGGATTGCGGCCGAGATTGAATACTCTGCAGTGACAGCATATCACAATTGTCTAACACTGCAGGGTGTTTATTATATAGTACTGAGCCTTTGCCCGGACAATTGCGTATCTACTGTAGTCGAGTAACTCCCATTCTCAGTGAATTCTCTCCCCGAGTTTGTTTTTCTGGAAATTGGTATTGGTATCGAATGTTTTCGCATAACTTCATATATTTAATGAAAATTAAATAAAAATTGCGAAAATATCGTGACTGCCTTCCTTTAAGATAAATTTTCAAGAGAACAAGGAAATTGATAAATTTGTAATGTTCAATTAGTATATATTCAATTTAGAACATGATTTCGTGTCACCGACTTTATGTACAACATGCTAATTGTAATTTGAATAATAACCAGCAATGATCTAATTACCTCCGGTGCTATGTATAACGGTGTTCCCTGTCCCATGCTCATTCTATCGGCCACGAGTCTGGTTGAGCCAAAATCGCAAAGCTTCACAACGGAAAACTCGGCCGACAAGAGAATGCTGAAATACTAATCTTATTGTACTAATTAGCCTTTTCACAAGGTATGTTGTTGTCTACTTTGTGCACCTAACAGCCATGAAGTGTACATAATATGCTAAAAGTCTGGTTCATGTCAATTATACAAGTTGCACTATCACACCGCTGTTATTTGAAAAGGAGTGCGTTGGGTTTATTAGCTACTAGCTACATCTGTCTCTATAGCTATACCCATCTACCAAAACAAACTTCTGTGGTTTAACATCCCGGTGTGCGACACCGTGTTTGTGTAGAAATGCCACTGCACTTGTCAATTGTCGCATCCATTCGACTGCATTGCCGACTTTTATCGACGTACTGAACTGTTCAATCGCTGGAAGGAAAACTTGCCAATTACCATTACGGTTCCTGACCCTAACGAAGACCGAGCATTTTGTCATCTGGAACTCGTCGTTTACTCTACCCCTGACTCTCCCAAGTAATAGCACAATCTTTGGTATGCTTCAAAACATTGAATCACCCTTCAATAATGAGAATAAAGTTTTCCTCAATTTTTTGTAAAGAATGTCCGGAATTTCAGAATTATTACTGTGAAAACCGCATTGCGTGAAGCCTCAAACTCGCAGAGTTATTCCCCGGCAAACAGTTCGGCTAGGTACCATAGTCAGCAATGTCAAAATTCGTTTTTACGGTTTATATGCGTTCATTTGCATTCTTCCTCTATATAAGAATGATCAAACGAATAAAGATCATTCCCACAACTATAAAGAGGCGTTTGCAATACAAGAATGCCCTAAAAGCGAGAAAATTGATTCTGACTACGGTACCTGGCCGAACTCTTTGCCGGGGAATAACTCTGTGAGTTCTAGGTACAAAGAAATGCGGTCTTCACGGTAATATTTCTGAAATTCCGGACATTCTTTACAAATAAATTGAGGAAAACTTTATTCTCATGGGCCTCTCCCTTTAATCAATTTTTAAAAATCACAGGCAAGCATTTACGTTCATAATTTCAAAATAGCAGTGTACAACCTGTTTGTAGGTTGCCTCCTTCCATAAGTTCCATGACACATCCCCAATTGTATTTTGCATGTTTGACAATGCCGTACACTCTGACACAGTGCGGATGGAGGGAGCAGTATCTATGCATGAAACTGTATTCCTTCAGAGCCGTGCGTTGCCCATCCCGTTCGAAATACTTCACAGCAACATCACTGAACAGAGACAAATTAAAAGCAATGACAAATTAATTGCAAATGTTACAAACTAATTAATTACAAGATTACAAATGTTTAAGGTATCATAGTGCATGGGCAAGAATGGAGAACACCCCATCCAAGATGATTTCTGGTTCGAAAAAGTGATTCTTTCATCATACACTTTTATCGAAATATGTGATACATGTTCAAGACACGAAAAACTTTTGCGCGAAAAACTTCCACTATGGATGTATGCAAGATATATGAGTTTATATATATACAAGGAAATACTCGCCCCACAAATTTATAGTGCGCTTTTGCCACGAATCCGTATGTTCCGCTGCCAAGCCTTTCGTAAGTGTCTGTTAGTTCAGACGGGTCGATTTCTTCTGGCTCGGTTGTCAAGATCGTTTCGCTCGCAAGCCTTTCCTGTATGAGGATAAACGGTTAAACATTCTAACAATTCGGTTAATTTACTAGTATACTGTATAAATTATATGTGTGTGTGTCAATAAGGTGACTGCACATAAAGAGGCAAAGGTCTAGTAAAGGTCGCACTGTTCACCATAATTTCGAGCAAAACTAAGTAAGCTATGAAGGTGTTCCAACCAATAGATGGGACATTCCCGTCGAACGCCTATGAAACATTTTTGGTCTGCGCGTGTGCCACAAATGGGCCACAGGTGCGCCAACTAGAATTGCACAACTATCGTGTGCATGCACTCAAATAAATACCAATTACTATAACAATAGTAAGATCAAAACTGACCTGTGCTTGTTTTTTCTTCTTTACTGCGAGATACGCCATGTGCCAGTGTGTTCAAAATGTGTGGTTGTAATTGATTGCGGGAAGTATATGTATATGGAGTTTCAAAGTTTCAATGACTCATAAAGATTTGACCATGCCTCTCACCCCTCGTTTAAAAACTGAAATAAAATCGATAGGTAAAAATGCTTATTTCAAAAACGTAAAATAGGCTATCTTCACAGAAGCGCTGAAATATTCTACCGGAAAAAAAACTGAATTATATTCACCCGCATGAGCGATTTGGATTTTTTTCGTGAGCAATTTGCAAAAACTGCGAAAATACGATATGGTATTGATTGTATCACATGGAAAAGTGTCAACTTGAATGACAAAAGGAATAAAGCATGAACGCAAATAATAAACGGAGAATAATTGCACAACGAACGCTATAACAAAGAATCGATCAAGAAGTTGGAATTTGCCTTATCGCAGAATTTAATGCCTCGAACACTTTGAACTTTCAGATACACCCACATGTACAGATTGTATAAATATAAAACTGTAAATATGCGAAACATCTCAACCATTCCTGGGAACCCCTTTCTGGTACAAATATATAAAAACAGACGGCTACGGCGCTTGACACCGGAGGCGTCTTTCCATACTTACGAAATGTCTGTAACGTAGATGAAAATCTTTATGAATGAAGACATGCATCGTTCTTTTACATGAGATTATTCTAATTTGAGAGGGGCAGTCTTTTATATCCGAAGCGGAACAATTTATTCTAATTATATTTCCGTAACGTGAGTGCTAGCTCACGCTACAGTTACTCTTTTATATAATAAGATTTTCAGTTTTATTTATTTATTTATTTATTAAATAACACCGAGGTGTGCATCAAATAATATGATGAAGAGAAAACAATGCAGATACAACGTAGCCATTGGTGATTGGTACTGTACAGCTAGATATATAAGTTTATAGAAAGCTCCCGGTGAAAGTATATTAACCACACCATTTCGCTTTTCGTTCTTTCAAACACTGCCTTCTTATTTTGCCTCGAATACTTTTCATTATAAAACAAATTTCAAGGAAGAAGAAATGTTTATTCGCACAAAAATATGAAAAATATTTATTTGTAAAAAGATTAGGCTGTAGATTTGATAATGAAAAAGCCAATCAACACATGACACAAATGAGGTAAAGCGGTAGACGTAGGAAAAGAAAGTCTTTTCTTATCTTTTTCTTCCAATAGCGGCATGGGCTTATCTTTTCTGGTTATATTTTGCTTTTAAATGGAACGAAGAATGTTCGTATCCGCGTCTACGAAACTGGCTAATGGTAAGTTGGAAACAAAGGTAAATTTGGCCTGCAAACTGGGTACATTTAGTAAATACATAAATGTAAACGTTAATGTTTTATAGGCAATTCAGTTAACAATAGAGAGAAGACGATAGTGACACTTTTCTGTGTTGAACGCATTTTTTGATAGATCTCGATTCAGTGGTGATAATTGGACATAAAGTATCTGTGCCTCACGTTACCGACTGTATAGACTGTATAGAGACACTATCAAAGATGTATTCGAAACAAAAAGATTACAGTAACTGTTATAATATTAATTGATGTAGACACTGGCATTAAACTTGGCGGCCGGAATTGAATTGGCGGAGATAAGTGAAGTGGAGTTCTTCGTCTTCACAGTAGCAAGATCCTCCAGACTCTCGTTGGCGGTGACACGGGGAGCTTCTTCCTCAAAGAGGATACGTTTAAAGTTGTCAGGCAAGGAAATAAGTAAAACACAAGACAGATGACGGGGTAGTTGTGGTTGTTCGTATTGTTCGTCTTTTTACAAAACGCAGCTGCACCAAGTATATAAAGGTTATTAGTATTAGCTTACCTTGCATATGTATCTCTGTCCCAGGCCTTTTCCGATGCATTCAAAGTCGACGTAGATCCGCTTGTAACCGTCGGGCTTTCCCTGAATACGATTCTCAATCAAATTATAGGTTCTATGTTCTGTATACTCTCTACGTCTCTCGCTCTCTCTCTAACCAGTCTACCCACTTCACCTTTATTACTTACTTTATATTCATTAAACATGAATGCAGCGCTCTTCTTCTCATCATTTTCCTTCAGAATGTGAATGGCAAAGAAGTATCTGCCATTCGGAGGAAGAGGTTGTGCAGCCTTGACGACCAGACCAAACTAAATTGTTTCATTCAACTCTCTTTCGTGATTCCTTTGAATTAAGCAAAGAACAATTGCAATGTCTCTCATTGGTTGAGGATCGGTTGATGTGAAAATTTGAGCCAAAAGTTCATTCGCCTAGCATTCTGAGATAGCCTCCGAACAAAAGTATGACCTTAATCTTGGTGGACTCTCCCGGCTTCAGGGCTCCAAATATTGGAAGTACTCTAAACATCGAGTTATCCGCAGTTGTGATCTGAACATTGATTGTTAGTCAAACGATAAACTGATTTGTAAGGAACAATATGGCTTATTGCTGGTGCGCCTCGCACATCCTGTAGCCTTGCACGAAGCATTAGCTTAGGCCATACTTTGCCAACATTTTCTTTACCTTTCTTGCGGTAAACGGGTAACTACGTAAATAGTGTTTTAATCAGTCCACCTTGTAAAGAATTCTCTTCTTATCACCATTTGTAAAGCGTATGCTCGTCGCCAGATCTTTGTCAAATTCCTTGCTGCGGAAAACAATCTGAAAGTGATAAGTGCAGTTAATTTGACAATATATGGCATACAAATGTCGCCTAAACCAAATTCTCATGGAAAATCTATACATCAATAAATTTGCTTCAGATGCGTTTTTAGATGGCTTATTATTGTCTGAAATCAAGAAAAATTACTAACTCGAGCCTGCGCATGCTCAATTTGCAATGGAAACTTGAGCGATTGAAATTGAATATTGGGAGCTGGCATTGTATTCAGAAGATATTCCAAAATGGGCTAATACAATTAAAAATACTCATCATAAATTAGAATTCCAAACTTGAATACTAGACTGTGATTACTTACAATTCCGTTGCAGTTTAGTTGTAATTATAGGCATACGAATTTACTGAAGCTGAGCCCCGATCAAACAACCACTACTTTACAATCTTATCCTGCAAATAAATTTACCTGGGACCCATAATATAGCGAAACATAATTTATATCACGCGATATTTGTTTTAGGAATGACCGCGCCAAATTACCTGCAAACTGTGATCGACAGAAAATCTGTTCACGTTACACATTATACCGTTATACGTTATACGGTGCAATCTGCAAACAAGCATTATTTATCAAGCAATGACATTATTTTACAGAATGCCAATGGCAAGCCCAAATGTACAATGGCGATTGTGCAGTCGGAAAGTTGTAAGGTAAATGTCATAAATGTTATTGTGGGCAGGCTACTCCTGTAAAAGGCAGTTGTAATAAAAAAAGAATTTCTAGTCAGAAGGTTCTCTAATAGCATGACTCAGCGAAATTTAGAAAAACATAGTAAGAAATCTTCTTTCACATGAACGTGTTATGTTTTGGTTCCCAGAGTAAAATGTTTATTTTCAGGCGTTCGGGGACCGCGGGACAGGAAACTATTTAAGGAGCGGGAGTAGCGACATCGAGACCGAGAGGAACCAGCTTCGGCCCGGGCCCGGGTTGTAATAACACTCATCTATACTAATAAATCTATCCACCTGTTAGATTCTCACCGGAACACTACAAATCGGATGGGAACAAACTACATTCCATCCGACAAGAAAAATCTCTGCAAGAAAGGAAGCTAGTCTTGCAAAAGAGAGAACAAAGAATTAAGGCCATTAATTAAGTATTGATCACCTTAGGTGATCTCAACGGATAGCATAAACAGCATTTTTGCTGTAACATGGGGCGTAACAACCGTTCGCCCCCACAAAACACCTACGAAAACAAGTAGGATATATAAAGCCCCTAGGCGTTACTTTAAGCAGTTCGATCTTATATCGACCCTTTACTTTTAGTTTTGTTTTTTAACGGATAGTTCGTGTTAAGAATTAAAGTTTATCTTTCACCGGAACACTACAAATCGGATGGGAACAAACTACATTCCATCCGACAAGAAAAATCTCTGCAAGAAAGGAAGCTAGTCTTGCAAAAGAGAGAACAAAGAATTAAGGCCATTAATTAAGGATTGATCACCTTAGGTGATCTCAACGGATAGCATAAACAGCATTTTTGCTGTAACATGGGGCGTAACAACCGTTCGCCCCCACAAAACACCTACGAAAACAAGTAGGATATATAAAGCCCCTAGGCGTTACTTTAAGCAGTTCGATCTTATATCGACCCTTTACTTTTAGTTTTGTTTTTTAACGGATAGTTCGTGTTAAGAATTAAAGTTTATCTTTATCACACGGATAGTTCGTGTTAAGATAATCCAATTGGAGTAAAAGTATTATTTTGATGATAAACGGATAGTTTTAAATTAATAATTCCATTTTTTATTAACTTTAACATATATATTTTATTGTTTTAATATTGAAACAATGTCATATTTAATTTGTAAACTTTGATTCTGATAAAATTATTATTTAACTTTTATTTTTATTAGTCTATTCTTATTAATTATCACACCGACACTCGAAGTCAACACACACCTAACGCTACGTAATAAAACCCCAAAGTATTACTCTCCACTAGATGACCCATGTAACTATCCCACTGTAAATGAGGGTGATTATGAATTTTTCAAATATTCCCCTAATTCTACTTACTCATCACTTACTCGATAATTTATTGGTCTTTTGTATAGAATTTAACCAATAAGAGCCGCATTTTTGGCTCTCCTTTAGATTAAGCAGATAAACAAGTATATGTAGATGAGTAGATGGTGTTGTTCCAAGTTTTGCTTGCATTCATCAAGAGTGTGCTAGTAGATAAAACGATCTAATTTCGCGAAGCCATTGGAAGAGCATCGTGAGTCGTAAGTCAATTTTCCTTTTTATTTCTTTTGAACAACACATTTTACAGTAATTTACAAAAAATATCAAACAAAGTCATTCCCTTTTGGCGAAACGCCTAGCGACGGAACCAGCGAAACGCCTGTCCACACGCATAGCGAAACGCCAATTTAAAAAAATTTCGCCTGGCGTTTCGCTGTTTCTGACTAAACAATCAGCGTTTCGCCAGGCGCTTCGCTAGTTTTACGAATGTACCATGCTCTCGCAGTAGAAGCAGACGACATTGTTACAGGATAATTCATCACCCAAATTATACCGTAGAAAACTAACACATAGTAAATCATTTTATTTTATGATATATAACAAGTAACAATTGATGACAAGCAAAAATAAGCACAACGGCGTGGAAAAAAATCTCAACAAACTGTATAAACTGGCGATTCGACGGTGGGATTTACCTTCGCCCGGCGTTTCGCCGGCGGGAATTACTTTCGCCAGGCGTTTCGCCACTAATGATTAATTTCGCCAGGCGTTTCGCCACTAATGATTAATTTCGCCAGGCGTTTCGCCACTAATGATTAATTTCGCCAGGCGTTTCGTCATTAAATTACCTTTGCTAGGCGGATTAGTCAGTGAAAATATTTTCGCTGGCGATTCGCCGAACATGAACAGAGAACGGCTAAATGACATAAACACCCGGTACCCCGCGGCGCCCTGTGACACCCATGGACCCGACGGCGCCCTTGCGACGCCTGAAAACGCCTAATCCACGAGGGCGTCGTGTAGGCGTCATTGAGGCACAGTGTAGGCGTCATTGGGCACTGGGGCGCGTTGCGCACTGGGGCGCGTTTCATTCATTCCGGCGTCGTATGAGTCTACTAGGTGTACCCTAGTTTTCTTACTATTAGAAAAATCAAAACTGCACAGGGACCCTGACGTAGCGGCCACTGTGTGTTCACCGACCGCAAGAACACTTCTGGAACAATAGGGATTGGCCACAGTAGAAATGGGCCATGTGCGACTACAAAATGGGTGTACCTACGCATGGCCGCTCACATTTCGGGTGCGCAGGTGTGCGCCAAACACCTTTCGCAGTAACATGAATAAAAGCAACAAAAAAAACAGTACACGGTACCATCAATAGGTATACAACATTTATGTCGATTATCATTCGTATTCATCGAAATCACAATTCCTACAAATTCATAACCATACTATTCACAGGAAAATTTTTACAGTGAGAATAAACAACTAAAGGTGGAAAGCAAGGTGGATGTTGTATATGGCATAGGCAAACATGTAAAAAAAATTGAAAGCCGGTTTTAAAAACATATGTTGGATGCAGTTACTTGTGTTATACGCAAATTGAAAGAAGTAAATAAAAAACCCAAAAAAAAAATGAAATTTCGCGGAATAATTAATGGCTAAACCTCGTCGTTTACTTATCAAGCAAATTTTCGTATATATGAGCAAACTAGAATTTGATTTTAATTCGGTGCATATTTTCTTGTAATTCTGATAAAAAATGCAAACTTCCTCTTAAGTTTTTTTTCTATCAGTTTCAGTCATTTTATTTTGCTCTATAATTCTGAACATAACCAAAGTTGATTCGAGTAAGGCCGTTAAATCGACAATCAGTCTGAGAAGCAAAAAACTAAATTATTCCGCGTTATTAATGCACAAATAAAGTGAGAAAGGTAACAGAAAACTGCAGAATGTACTATGTCACTTGGTGCCTCGAAATTTGAACTTTGATGTCTGCATCGGCGCCTTGTTCTTCGCACCTTCAACTCGTCCTGAAAGAAACACTAGACTTGAATCATTCGGCAGTTGCTCATACTTAAACTGAATCATTGGGAATTACAGATTGACCGCACACGAAAGCCTTCAATCTCAATTAAACACGCAAACAGTAAAATAGCGGCTCTGTCCCTTATCAGTCTAATTTGAATCAAATTATCAAATACTGTCGCATTGAGGAAACTAAATTCGAAAAACAGTGAGCCAAGTAACATCGTGGTGTAAACATGCCGAATGTCTCATCAATAATAATGGTACATTTGTAAAACACAGAAAAAGAAACGAAAAAGACTCACTTATATAAATTTGTCCGAGACAGAGTTCTCTTGGACTTGGCCGTTATGTACTACACGTACACTGGACTGTGTTTTGTCCTGGCCACATATTGTTGCCCTGAAAAAAATGAAAATAGAACACGGATGAGGAAACTTTATGCTTCGCCGTAAACTCCTGGTGTTAATTGAACTAATCTATGAGCAGATGATACTTAGCGCGTGTTAAACTTCACGTTCATATATACACATATGCAACCAAATTGAATGAAAAAGAATGACTATCATCTTTGAACTACAATGACTATCATGTTTGAACGAGCACGAGCACGAATTATCCACAAGGTTACAAAGAGTGCTCTATAAAAGCTCACATTTACAGCTGGATATTTCACCCCTAAAAAGTCTTATCTACGAGTGAAACCGGGGTTGGATTTTAAATTGTGGCTGTAGGAAGAAATACGTTTATATCAACTGTATCATATAGCGGAAGAGGAACTGTACCAGTGCATGGTCCAGAAAAATAATTGATTACACACAAAAATGAGCGTCAAACATGTGCTATGGTTATTGTTTTTGTGTGTTCTATTGCACAATTATGCAATTCATGGGAGTTTACAAGCATTGCAAAAAATTCGATGTGATTCTGTCAATGATGACGCACTGCTGCACGAAACTTGAAGATATAATATGAAAAATTAAAAAATAATCTCGTGTAGTAACAAAATACTGTAATTTTTCAGCATACTTGGAAACATAAAGAGCAAATTAGCACAAAAAAACAAGGGAATGAGGTACGAAAAGTGGTAAAAACAAACGTACACCGGTAGTCGAACCGTTGTCTTTTTAGGTTGCTTCAGTAATTTCCAGTGTGTCAATTCCGTGAGTGACAAATTTGTTATTCGATCTTAATATATGAAAATAAAAATTAACCGCGCCTTCTAGGTTCCATTCTGAAGAAAAAATAGACAATAAATAAGCGATATGCATAATGGTGAGTTATGCAATGCTAGAACGAATTGGATTTGTGTAAAATGGTGAGTTATGCTATAGCATACTGGATCAGAAAATGATAAAAGGCGTAGTCTTAAGAATACTAAAATTAACAGAAAAGGGCAAGATGTCCTGTCAATACAGGCTGACACCGCTATTGACAGGACGCGCACCTCAGCTAACCGCTAAATACAAATCTTATACACGCATGCAGTGAAGAGAATCAATAAAAAACGTACACCACAGACGAATAAACTTATGGCATTAATAAAACAGCGCCAAAAAGTAGCCCCAAAGTACGGCTCACAAATATATGTAGTAAGCAGATATAGGGTGAATTATTGATTTTAATTTACCTGAGTATCTTTTCTTTACACACATTTCCATACGCAGCAATAGACTTGTCATAAATATGTACAAACAAAGATCGATACCTGTTTTTACCTTATATTTTTTCAGAGCGATCATTTTTGGGACTGTTTTTTTTTACCAATGTTGTTTGTTGTTGTTAGGCAAATTATGTTGTTGAGTGCAAAGGGAACTTGTTTACCAAATGTGGCTTGAATTTTTTGGTCATTACTCTGTGCGTTTGTACGTTTAAGCACAGGGCCACTCGTTTGTGGAACCTACTTCCTGATAGTATTGTTCTTTCGAGTTCCGTTGATTCGTTTAAAACCCACATTGACGAGCTTGATCTGATCGAGCTTTATGAAATAGCAAATAGAAACATTCACCCTTAGTTATTCACATGTACCTTCATTCCTTTGTTGTACTTAGTTGTTGTCGCTTGTGATATGCGCTTTGTTACTCTCATTGTTATTTGTTTTGTTGTTGTTGTTGTTTTATTATTGTTGTCGTTTTTTTTTGTCTTCCGCTTTACTTCGGTGTACACTGAATAAAGTATTCATATATTCTGACCGTGTTTAAGCTT
Source organism: Pelodera strongyloides (assembly GCA_036852015.1). Taxonomy (NCBI): domain Eukaryota; kingdom Metazoa; phylum Nematoda; class Chromadorea; order Rhabditida; family Rhabditidae; genus Pelodera; species Pelodera strongyloides. Next base: position 48,556 of record JAANDG010000704.1, on the reverse strand, counting down.
GTATTTTTTATTTGTTAAACTCGAAATTTTCCTGCATTTGTCAACCGGAGAGTAACTATTCTTTTGCAACAGATAGTTTGGTTACATGTCCGGGATAACAGAATGGAACTATGTCCCGAAGTTGGCTCAACTTATTGAGATGTGCAGAAGGTAATTTTCACTGTATCACGTCATTTTGTTGTTTCATTTGCTTATTTTTTAGCTTATTATCAGTGGAACCATATTACTAGGAATTGTTCGTTTTCCGTCCTCGTGTGATTTGGTTTTAATGGCATTGTTTTTAGGCCCACTGGAATCGAAAAGATTCCTCAAGAAGTGGGTCAAATCGGCAGAGACGCTCGCTGTCTAGTCACTATTTCGTCAGCGGACTCGTTGAAGAATAATAGGGATCAAGTGTACTCATTCGCACGAGTAAGTTTTGTTTTCGCTTATTACTTTTTTTTACTCGGGGTCGCCAACCGGCTTGCTATTACACTTGGGGTGGGGGGGGGGGAATCATAGACTGCAATTTTTCACAAATTTGCTACGTATGCTGACGGGAATGTCGAGACGTGTATGCAACTTCCTTGAATTATTGCCACCTAACAATTATCGTAGAATTAGCATACTTAAACAATCAGTTTTGTTTAAAAGCGAAGGGTGTTTTTTCACCTAATGAAATCATTCGCACCTTTTGCTTTATTTGGACTTGTTGCAGCCCTGGACGGCAATCCGTGACTGTCCCGAAACCCGCTCCTTGAAGAGTTAGTTCTCTTGCACTTAGTTCGAATGCTAAAGTCAGAGTTGTTAAGAGTTGCTTCTTAATACACCTACATTTCCTCACATTATACTCGTCAGCAATAATTCACTGAGGAGTTCGCAGTACCGTACTTTCGAACAAGAATTTCGCAAAAAGGGACGGATTTTTAATTTTCTTCGCTGTTGAACTTTACTGCAGTCTTTGTACTTTGTAGATGTTACCGTCTTTGCCATGCATCATTTTTTAGGCTAATAAGATATTAAAGCAAGCTCGTTTAGGCAAGACCAAGAAAATCTACTACATGTTGTGCGACGGTGATAAACCGCGTCTATTGAAGGGACCGGGCACGGCGAAGGATGCTCAGCTAGTCGTGACCGTAAATAACCACCCGACTCATGCGTTAACACGTAAAGTAAGTGGGGAACTAATATTTTTTGCCCTGAATCCTGTATATATTCTTGATTCGCGCCTTCGTTACCTTTTTATTTCCTTGTTGTCCTTTTGTTCTCGCGTACATGTTCAATACATTTGCATTTTTTGCAGGTTTTTGAAATAGTTGGATGTCCATGTGTCGTCCTATCGCTTGAGATTCAACGCCCCACATGGCGAGAGGAAATTGACTATTTTGTTCAGAACACGATGCGTGTGCAAAGTTGTCTACATGTGACGACCGGATCAATTAGGTAGGTTAATATGTAGTGTAGGTGTAGGCCATTTTCAAGTTAAGCTGTATTAATAGAATTCATGTCATCATGCCACTCTTTTGTTATTGTTTAAAGAAACAATAACAAAAGTTGGCAAAAGTTACGCAGTTGAAAGAAAATTGCAAGGTTCATTTTTTCAACAATAAACGTATTAGTCAGACCCGTGGCAAAATTTGGGGGTCTTATTAGAGCAAATTTTAGCACAAGTGTGCAGATATCGGCAAATAGCATGAAACAGTGACATATTCGAATTTAAGTGTTAAGTCGCGTAATTAAAGAAGGAAACGCAGTTTTGTGCTTGTTTCCCGCATAAATATTCGCTTTAGCACACACACGCTGCATTCGTAAATAATTCGGAGAGTTTGTTAAAGCGAAATCCGACCGGTTTTTGCAATGCATCGTGGACCACTGAATTCTTCTGTATATATGCTAGTTGCTCGAATATGGCTCGATTTTTTTTCTAATTTATGCTCATTTTCATTTGCATATGATATATAGGAATGCTGGTGTACTCGATTTGTTTCAAAAATCGGCTGGTGTTTCGCTTTAAGGTAATCCGTTGGGCAGCAGTTGTACGTTATACGTTACCGTCGAAATTGTGAATATTATGATACTTTGACCATTGACTGGATTCAAAAATTTGTGAATTTTGTGCAAAATGTGCATTTTTCAGGGGTATGGTCTCAGGAGCACCCCTCAACTCTCTAATGGTGCAGAAACAAATCGATCAGGCTCTGGGTGAAAATGTTACGCGCGTCCAGGTAAACAATTCATATGATATTTTTTTGTTAAAATTGCATATATGACGCTTTTCTCGTTCGCGTAGGACATTTTGCAACACGCAAGGAAAAGATTGTCTACTACCTAGATATAATTTAAGCGGAAAATAGTACCCGGAAAAGGGAAAATCGTGAGAAGGAATTTTATTTACCTATCGTGTGCCATGCATGTCTTGAGTTCCAAGCGGGTTCTTTTTACCGAACCCGTTATTATTTTTCAGATTCAGTCCTCACTGAGGCGTGTGAAACGGGTCTTGAGCAAGTGCGGCCGCCGAAAAGCTACGCAGTGGAACAAGTTGTACGACATGCTCAGATCTCAACGCTCGCTTAAGTGCATCACAGATAGTGGTATTGTCATCCATACGCCTGCAATGGTCGATCGATTTCGTCGAGAAGTATTGATGAAAAAGGAAATCCTTGAGAAGAAAAGAAGACGTGTGCTATCCTCCATTGATGCTTTTAATTCGAAACCAACGAAAAGAAAATTGAAGGGGGTTCTTTCTGTGCTGGGAAATAAACGAAACCAATCTCCGTACCTACAAGTCGATACAACTTTTGCACTCGGACGCCATTACATGAGCCAATTGGTCTATAAGTCTCGGAACTTTGCACGAAATACGAGCAAGCGCAATGTGTTCTTATGTGTCTCCGTTTTCGTCCATACGGACAAATGTGGATCATCGTATAAATCCTGGTTTGATGTGATTCACAACGATTTGCTCGGGAGCTATCGAAATGCAGAAGACCTTCGTGTCGCTTGCGTTGCGAGTGATTACTGCCCTTCTTTGGCTTTCGCTATAAGGACGTCGAGCCTGTTCACTGGTACGCAACATGTCGGCTGCGCAGTACACGCAAAGAAGATACTCCACGAAGGGCTATCCCGCCAAGGAGCCGACGAGAGGGAAATCCGAGTACGTAAAGCGAAATGCCAGCCGGTTTGGGGTTTTTTTCACCAAGATTAGTTTGAAAAGGTTGCGAAAATAAACATAAAACGGAAACAAATAAGGGCATCTTCAATAAACATGTTCTCAAACAACCTTTTTTGCGATTGTGTATGGTGAAACTCACTTCCCTCGATTGGCCGATTCTTTAACTTGTATGGTGTGGACGCTGGGATAATTGAGCTATACGCTGTTTTAAATTTTCACACACAACGGAGCATCCCAGCATCCAAATGTTGAAATGCTTACAAAATGCTCTGCATTTGCAAGACGAAATGCAGATTTCACTGCAAATTCGCGACGTTCTTCAAATGGGGTCAAGCACGGCTGTTTACTCCTCCCCTTCTTGAATTTTTTTGGTGGAAAGCGACTGTTAATTCGCTTTAGGGTGCGTTCGGGATTGATTTTCCCGAAAGGAAACCATGCAAATTCATGCTAATTTGTAAATTTTTCAAAACCATGCTAATTTTTACTTTTCCATGCTAATTCATAATGTATATTTTGGTTTTCTCCAAGCATTAGAACGTTTCGAAATGTCCATCCCGAACGATGCATTTGCATGATTTCCTTTCCCAAAATCGATCCTGAATGCGCCCTTAAGGAGTTTGTGTAGTCTGAATGAACCGGGTTTTCGGTGATTACCGTTGCGCTTAGTAAGTATTCTCGTTTTATGCATTTTTTACAGCGCAGTGCCCCGAAAGTTTTTTTGACTGGCGTAAATAAACATGGACCACACAAAGAAAGAACTGGAGTGTTGGCGCTCACCGAACTCGAGGGAGACAATCGTAAGCGCGCACAGCAGGACATGCCAAGTTTCTTATCCGATTGGTAAGTATTGTTTTTTTTTTGCCATGCAAATTAGGGTATAATTTCCTGTGTGTCATGTTGGCTAACTAGTTACGCTATTTGAAGATCACAGGAGTGGTCTGTTTCTTGACTCCAAAATTTGTAATTTGGTTGGTTATAGAACCTTATATGCGTTTTTTTCGAAGCTGAGCGATGTGTTAGATTATAGAGTTTGAGAAAAAATGTCCTTGATACGTCAGTTTTATACTTTGTTTTAAGGGCTGACGATAACTGTGTGCTAATTGACTCCTTAGCCCTGCACTCAAGGGGAAACGGGTTGTGTGGGGTAGAACTTCCAAATACGAATGGGGTCGAAGCGTCACACAAGGTAGGACTTTACTGCTCCCAGTGCGAAAGAGCTTTTAGCGGTTAGCTGACTTCTCTAAACCGTGTCCACTTTTTCATACTTACAATCAGCTTTAATAACATATTGTTTTTCGCATGTTTTGCGCTGGGTTTATTACACCCATTTTATCTATGTGCGTGTTTTTTTTATGAACTTAAATTAAAAAGTTATTTAGAAACTCGTGCGATTCGTTGAAGGAGCGACCGCGCTCGATGACATTGCGAAAAACTTGCAAGATGGATTTGAACGTAAGTCTATCCTACGGCCCACTATTTATTAAGATCCTCCGAGCACGTTATTAAACCGTAGACATAGCTTGACTGACCGACTGACGCTGATCTGTGTTCAGGTTTTGCGTGAGGCTTAGTACCCTATGTTTTGCTCTTTTGTGGGAATTCTATGAAAAGGAAGGCTTATAAATACCCGTTTATATACATGAGACAGGGTTGTTTCGTTGTTTGTAACAAAGGTTGCAACGGGAAATTAGAATAGCTCAAGAGGGCTTTCAGGTAAAAAAGGGGTTCGAAGATCAGTGTTGTTCCCAACTTTTACTGCACTTCGGGTGCTTGATATGTGTAATGAGGCCAACTTTTCGATATTCACCAAAATAAACGAAATCCCATTCGCGCGTATTTCGAAGTAGGAATTACGTCTGGCCTTTACATTGTTTTGCCTAATGCTTGACTCGAACAAACTTCAGACGATGATAAAGCATTGCATCGCGTTGGAAATGGTGGTCACGGAGATTATGTATTGACTAAACACGCAAGGAAAGCAGACTCAAAATTTTTGGGCTGTATTCCGCCTGTTCCCGTCTACTTCAGCGGACAACATCTAGTCGAAACACGTAAGTTCCTGCATGCTACCGTTTTACGTAAGTTCCTGTATAGAACTGCCTGCACCAGAGAAAACAGAATTATGAAGGGGATATATATTGCAGGCGCACATGGTTCGTCGCAGCGGCAGCCATAAATTCCCACTTAATCAGTTACATACATGCCCATTGTATAACTTTAACATTTAGATGTTGGTGTCAAGAAGATACATGAACTTGTGCAGAAGGCGTCGAATTACCAGTGCAACATTTTCGATGAGGAAAGCGGAATGGCTTGTGTTTATGATCAGCAAAAGGGAACAATGTAAGTCTTGTTGTTATTTTACCCACTATTTTGGTGGCACGATCCTTGGCTTTAAAAAACACAATAATGTTATGATAAATCTTAGTATATAAAGGAGAAATGAAGCTTTTTCGAGCTCTTCATTTAAACGAGGACATTTTTATTGCGAATGATTAGAATACTTCGAAGTAAACGTTGCGAATACTTCGAAGTATCACCTACGTAACATTGGAAAGACCCCTGATCAGGCCGCTGCGACCCGCGCTCCAGTAGCCAGGCGCGCGATAGCCCGCATGGCAATCTGTATTATATATTGCGACTTTTAGGACTAACATCACAAATGCCGCTTGCAACTTTTGCGGGGCGAAGCATTTATGTAGCCACTTGGTTAGCTTCTGGCAGAAGGCAATTGATTCTTCTTCGCACGTCGACTCGTTTATGAAAAAATGTGACGTGGATAAGCTGAACCAGCAGAAAACGGAGGTATCTTTTCGTTTTGCAAGTTAGCCATTTCTTTGTATATATTTGGAATTCCCTGCCTCATTAAAAATAAAGAAACTCAAACTTTCTTACAAAGCGATAATTCTAGGGAGGTGGTCACGGTACAAAGTCTGGACGAGGCAGGCGATTAGGAACCGACACAACACGAAGAGACTGTGTACGCACAATTTGCGAAATTGAGGACAAGGATATGTAAGTGTTTGCTTACTATTTAAAACTTTAATACAGTGACTGTCACTTTATTAGTTATTAATGTCGGCTAAATTCATGCTGATTGTGTAAAGATATTAAACAGAAATACCTGGTGGTTTTTGAAACGCATCGTGACAACTGAATCCTTTTCTGCTACTAATTTACTCGAGCCTAGGCTCCAATTTTTATTTAATTTATGTTCATTTGTTATGTTGCATAAGAAATCGGTGGATTCAATGCGTTTCAAAACCCGGCCGGTATGTTGCCTCTATTGCATTTATAATTTACACTTATCATTTTGTTTGACGAGGACTTTTAAGGATCTTGGATTCTTCGGTGGCACAATCGGAAGAAGCGCAACTATCGCCATTTCACTTATTCAGGTCAATTCAATTACCTTACCTTTATTGTCACAGTATATGAGTATATGTGTTACAAAAAATAGCTGGATGAATGTATTTGGTGCCGTGTGAAATTTTGAAAGTTACTTGGTAACTATGGCGCCTAGTTTAGTTTTACTCTTTACTTTACTTATCTATGTATCAGTTAATTTCGTATTTTAATTGTTCGCTTACGTATTAGTGGCATTAGTTATAAGAACGAGCTTCGTTTAATTGCTATTTTCCTTTTCTTTAGACGTAGTCGCTCGCGTTCGACTGAGGTCCTTGATGATTCCGACCGCATGACATTTGGTTACGATACGTTGTCGCCGTACGTTTTTAGCGATTTTTTGAAAGCACCTACAAATTAGTCACTATTCCTTGTTTTGTTTGCTTGTATTTAATAACGAGTTACTTTGGTTATAAGAGTGAGCTGTTCGTACGAGAAAAAAAACAGCCTAAGCCGAAATACCGGCCGGTTTTTGAAACGCATTGCGTACACCTACTTTTGCAGCATATGCAAATTAGCAAAAATAAGAATAAAAACTAGACTAGACCCCAATTAGACCCCTTCGCATAAATGCATAGGAATGCAAGTACTTGAGACGCGTTTCAAAAACCGGCCGGTATTTCGCTTTAGACTTTTTAGCTTACGAAGAAATAACTCGTTATCTTACCCCGTAACCTTAACTTACCTTTCTTGCCTTATTATGCATTATATTTGAAGGGAGCTCATTGGACTTGTTGGCGCATCCCCTCAGACTCCACCCAAAAGGAGACGGTAGGTGGATAAACTTCCCTTTTCGTCAACATTCTTTCCTTTTCCTCAACAGTGTTTAGATTCGGTTAAATCAAGTATCTTGAATACTTACGGTTTTCACCTATTAGCATTACGTCCACACATGAAACCCGACATTCGTATTCCGATGCTCCGTCTTACTCCTTTTTTTAATTTGTTTTTACGCTTCAAAAGCGTGCAACTTTATTCAAGGAAAGTACAATTTCAAAGTTTGCTTATGACATGTTCCGCAGTCTCCTACTTATTGCTGTTTACAGTTTTACTTGTTTAGGAGTAGAAAAAGGCGGGCACAAACAAATGTTGGAGAAGCTGGCACACCCATGAGGATCACTCGAAGGACACGCAGGGCGAGGTTCGATGAGAGCTTCAGTGACTAAGAAAGTTTCGTTTCAATGTTATTGCTTATTTAAGCGTGTGATGATGCCTTATGACATTAAATATAGCACATCGTAAATGTGCATATAGTGAGCTAGGCTGATTGTTACTCTACCCATGGAGACTCATGGTTGTTAGTTTTGTTTTTACTCGATTTTCTGTTAACTTGCTTGTTTTTTTTGTTTGTTGTTACATTTGTTATCCTTGAGTTTGTTATATTGTTTATCATAGTCGTGAATGTTAAATTCTGTGAGTTACGAATGTCATGCGTTGAAAAGAATGTAAAAACCCGTAAGTGCGAGCTCAACTATATCTTTGTTCAATGCCAGATACGACAATTCTTTACTTTGGTTCACACAGTAACATCGCAGTTTTCTTTTTGAATTCACTGTATTAATAAAACAATTTTTCGAGTACTATCCGGTGAACACTATTCTCGTTGCTGGCGTTCACCATGTTGCGCGTGGAAGTTGGTTCTCATTTCTAGGTTACACGTTGTTTGGTCGTCCGTCCAACAAGCGGGCGCCGCGCCTCACGGCAAAAGCCTGAGTGACGCCTACACTGTGCCTCAATGACGCCTACACGACGCCCTCGTGGATTAGGCGTTTTCAGGCGTCGCAAGGGCGCCGTCGGGTCCATGGGTGTCACAGGGCGCCGCGGGGTACCGGGTGTTTATGTCATTTAGCCCAGAGAACCTTTCGTCATATGCTCCTAACATATTATTTCTCCTAGATCTCTAGTGGGAGAAATCTATGATAGCTAATTCACAAGGATAGCTTAGGTCAAGAAACTTCATTTATAAGTGTCGAGGATACACAACACTTATAGGTATTCTACGTGCACCATCCCGGAGTAGAACCTCTTGAGGTCAATTTTTAATTACACTGGTTCTCATCGATCCATTCTCTACACTACAGCATTTACAAGCCCTTTCATTCGACGTACTGCCGCAAGGTATGAAGTTTTTATACAAACACAACGTTTGTTTTACTGAAAAGTCACTGAAAACGTATTCATTCAAAGCGCAGCCCATGCTACTGCTGATTATCATATGCAAAATTTATACACAACGCTTTGAATGAAGAAGCTTGTCTCCTTGATTTACATGCAAATTCTTTTTTTTAGTTCTCTACATCATTTCTATACAACATCGCAACCATGGCTTCGAAGGAGGCTACGGACTTATCTACACAGTATGTTTATAATTTACAACTTTTAAGAAAAATATAGTAAAAATGACGATACAATTATATACAAAAATGCTGTTTTACGAGATAAAATGCCGTTATTCTATTTGGAATTCTTGATTTCAGTCCCCGTTCGCATTACCAAATACAGTACTCTGCCGCGCCAGTATTGAGAAAAACGATAAAAGTTCACTTGGCGCACCGTTAGCACATCGGAGGCACACTCGTGGTGGTCTCCCTCGTGACGTCATCCAAAACCTTTAGTACGTCATGTATATATTTTGTGAACTTCAGAACTCCGACGGAGAAATATTCCTCGTGGAACTCGTCCGACCCCTCCGAGGAGACCAATGTCACATTGTCTGATTCCTATATCACGACCGTGTCCTATTCTTCCCTCGGATCTCATTTTGAACGACCAGAGAACGCTCATCTTTACGCGTTGCAACCAGGTATTTTGCCTGTCGGATAAGTCACATAGTGATCTCTAATCTACTGAGTTATTGTAGCCACGACTCCTTGGGCCCTGGGAGCACTTTCATGATTCCTATACGAATAAACTCGCAAGTTTTCCTAGGGGAGGCTGGATGTATGTAAGTGTGATTGACTGGTAAATATTTTGCATTAATCCAGGTCTGCGCACAGTTTGGTCGCGAAGTGTGCAAGACTTTGCGAGCGAGGACAGCGCCATCCAGAGAACTACCCGATCGCACTCTTTGGAGCATAATCTGAATGTGAGCGAGATTTTTTTTGGAAACTATACTTCATTGAATTCCCTGTAATAACCATGTAGTATTAGTTGCGCAGTGTTGTTTACGACTTTTTGCATAATTTCCGAGAAAACTCTTTCTAAAATAGAGCCAGTAGGTTCATGCCTGACTTTTCAATCAGGAATCATAATAAGGATATTTTTTTCTCTATTCAGAAGCGTGTGCCATCAGTTCCCAATGTGTTTCAAGGACGTGATATGACACTGCGGACGCATCAGAATATGGGGTGACTTTCGAATTATATTTTTCATTTTTTTTTATAAAAAAAGAAGATAATATTCAATTTTCAATGTTTACTAGTTCAGGCTAATAAAATCTTCGTGAATTTCAGTCAATCAGCTCCAATTCAGTCGGAAACTCCACTATATAAACAAGTAGAGCAAACTCAAATCGATTCTAACAAGAAGGCACCATTTTCAAAGGTATCCTTATCCTTATGTCGTATTATGATTGTTAAAAAAGTTTCCGTTAAAACAAAGAACGTGCACAACAGTACAACTGCAAAAGCGGTTTCCAATCGAGCCTTGACAAGAGTTTATTTCCGCAATGGGTTTTCTTTGAGGATATTGTCTTGTTTTTCTTTCCAGGTCGCTCTTCCCGTGCAGCGTATCAAAGCCGTGAAGCACTGTGGAGAATTGTTTGAGGTAGTTCACTATTTCTTTGTCGAAATAAAATGGTTGTTATTTTGTCTCACTCCATATCGAAACCAGCAAAAAAAAGTCGGGACCTCTCAGCATTGTGAACTTCACTTATACTATCATCCTGTTGCAGGCCACATATCTACCAATAGAAGTGTTGCGCCGCGAGGAAAAGTTGTTGGCCAAATGGGAGCCAGCGTCCTACCAACCCGTTCTCAGTGTCATGTACCTCTACGGACAGAAAATGAGTGCGTCGAGGATTTTATTATATGACCTTAAAGTAAACTAATGCTTAGTTTGCAAATGTGCATGTATACTGAAGTGTAGTTAATTAAAGCAGTGTAGCAAAAAAAGGATGTGTGTCTACATCCTCAAATTGTCCTTTAGTTGAATAATATTGCTAGCAATTCACAAAGAATAATTAGAGTCACGCATCAAATCAGTTCATCTTCGAACCAATAAATTTCAGGATGTGACTTGCCAATACTCGAGCCAATTTTTGCCGCACCACCATCCCTGAGTACAGTTCATGGACATGGTAGAGACACGAGGTACTCTTTAGATCCGCTGAAATCAAATAAGACGGTTCTTTAATGTTATCAGTAGAGCATAAATTCTTCAACTAATATAAACTGCCCATGAGCTTTCAGAGAACCACCACCATGTGATAGAGAAAGCGATACCCGGATACGACTTCGTAAACTTGAGGTGTGGCGCTTATTCTGCTCGGTTTTACTTGGTCAAGGGACTTTGCTGAGGGTCCTTTTTATTCTACGACAGAAATCCTATCCTCGGAGGATGGATTCTACACACATAATTGGAGTTCCGGGGATACTATGAGGGATACCATAAAGGGACTTGCGTAGTTTATAAATTTATAAATCCAGAAGGCACTTGATTGAGATATCTTTCGTAAACTGTTAATCGTTGGGATATTATCCTGAAAAGAGATAACATACAAAGAGCTCGATATGAGACAGGAGAGACACCGATAGAACTATAATAGCCTTAAAAATCAGTAGAGATCATGAGAGAGAAGATAGAAAGATATAGAATGCTTTGAATAGCGAGATGTTCCCTTTTGTTGTTATGAATTTTTTCTTGTTATGTGCTTATTGTGACAACAACAAAACATTCGCAAAATAGGGAAAATTATTGAATATCTCCTTTATAACCACATTTTAGTTCCATGAAACATGTGCTTTATGCTTTGTCTTTGTTTCTCAATCCACGTTCCCACGCGCTTTGACACTAAAAATGCAATTGATGTAGATGGATTATGAAATAATAATATTTCTTGTATTGCCGCCGGAGAACTTTGATGCCACTCCTAACATGATTCTAAGTTGTACAAATTTCACTTTTTGGCAGAATACTGCATGCCGCAGTTTAAGAATTACGTTTTTATGACCTTAGATACGTTAAGTTAGATACGTCATCGTGGTGCTCCCTTACGCGCAACATCTTACACGGTTTCTAAGGAGTTTATAGTGGTCAAACGTTCCCATCCAACCCTTCAAAACTCTTTTGAATATCTCTTAAATAAGCAGTGCAATTATTCCCTGTGCTCAATGCTGAATGGTTCTGAACTTATATATTATAATAATAATTTGTTGAAGTGTCCCTGTGTTTCCACTATGTATTCATCAAGTTTAATTGTGTCCATCATCTCAATACAGTCGATGAAAACGCAATAAAATTGCAGTGAATATCTCCAAAACCCAATAAGCGTCTGAAATAGAAATAGACTTGTGCCAGAAGAGAGATCAACCCACAAAACAATTGATTTTTCTTTCAAAATTCTTCTTATTATGCAGCTGATTGACCACGCAAGGTACTCATGCGACATTCCATCTTAAAAGTATACTTTCGCGTTTTAGGCCCTCCCATAGGGGGCTTTGTTATTACGTAGAACTTTGTCTCTTGCAGAGCTTGCTAATATTACGTACAAGCTACTGAAATATGTATTTCTTCTAACTCTCTCCTCTCTCTCTCTCTATCTCTCTCTCTCTCTGCTGTTGTTGTCTCACGTTCTCTCCAATCATCATAACTCAGTAGTTTTTGAACCAGAGATTGTAAAAGTAAACGGCATCTCTATTTGCATATGTGGTGAGATATAGCGTAAATCACTGCTAAAGGCTAAAATGTGTAATTCAGAACACAGCAAAATTTAATATTTGTGGGTTTACATTGAATTGAATTGGTTACTTGTTGGGCTGAAATTGCGTGTTATTTTGTTCCCCTTTTTCCAGAAAGAACTAGAGGCTGCTCGTCACCGTGCTCTAATACCATCCATTACATCTGGTTCAGCATACAGTCGTCGTGCACAAGGACGAAAATTTAAGGGTCTGGCTAAAAGTTCAACTATCTAAGACTTATTTTGAACTTGGTTTGGTTTCTTAGAATCTTTCCCTAAGCTTCAACTAAAAGCATCATACTTGACAAAAAGATTCGGATGGGTAGGGAGATATTCCCTAATTAAAAAAAGAATCATTACTTGTAGAAGTGTACCACGTACTCGGCGACGACCACCTCACCGACAGCAACGTTGTCGACATGTTCAAGGAGGTCTACGGGGACAGTGCGCTTTCTAGTCAATGTAATATTTAATTAACAACATTTTCTGTTGAGATTTTTTGATGTGGTTGTTTAAACAAGAGGGCAAGCACGAGTGTTTTATTAGTTGTATGCAGCTTGACTTATTGTTAGTGGATATAAGCGCGTGATAACTTAGTTTTTCCAGCAAGTTGCTCAAGTTCGACTCTCCGTCCTTCACGGATTCCAGTTCTTCCGCTTCCGCAAGGCGGCCGTAGTAACAATAATAGGTACGCTGAACTAACCTTTAGAATGCATAGCCAAAGCAGGGTCTGGATTAAGAGAAGCTTCATTATGAACTGAAAACTATGCTTCTTACATAAGTGAGACTATTCTTATTTGAAATTGGTATTATTCGTGATGATTTCAATTCGTTTCACTCAATACATTTAATCTCTGATATGATTTTATGATCAATAGCAATTGCGGATCCGCTAAGCTAAAGCACACCATGAATTTGCCAATGACTTAAATATTTATTAACAGGTCGATGCATCACTACCGTGCCCGGGGACAACTTCGCGTTGCGGCTGGAGGCGACGCAATTACATCCCCCAACTATGGTAACTAAATAAATGGGTTCTTCCTCTCCCTAGCTATTTATGCTGTTTTATCTGGCTATGACACTCTTTTCTCAGAGCTTCTACATACATTGGTGACTATGTCTCCGCATTACTCACATATCGTATTGTAAAAAATGAGTTTTTTAAGACAGCAGCTTGTGTGCCACTTTCGACGTCGATGATGAGTTCACCGACCTCGCACACCTCAATTCTGATTGGTTCGTTTTTCTTCTTTCAAATCATAAATGTTTGGAGAGATTTCTGAATAACGTCATCTGCGCCTGCGGCATCCTTAAAACCCGCCTAACAATATTTGCACTAATAAAACTGTTCAGTAATTGGGATGAAGAGAACAGTCCAGTTAAACACTCGAACAAGAACAATTTGGCCCGTGTGCACGAGGTGCGCCCACATACGGAGGTATGTTGTACAAAAATGCTTTCATATAATATGCTTGGTGGTCGATGTGAAATAAAATCAATTAACTATAATTCGTACAGGCGCATCGTCTATGTGGACTCGAAAGGCATATGGACACAACTCAGGGCAGAACCACCAACGGGTACAATCTTCACCTTTCTCTTGTTAGATATTAGTAGTGAAGGAGGATTTAAGATTGGGAAATTTGACCAATTCCAGAAAAACAACGTTCAAGATGCAAACCGTAAACGTAATTTTTTCTTGCTGAAACGCAATGACAAAACGCTGAAACGATCCTCCCATTTTACCGCGATACCGCAAGAGTTTCTTCATGTTTTCTCTTTTCGGGAAGTCGCCACTTTTTTCCCATCTCGAACCCATAAGTCTTGGACATCTTGCAAAAACTTATAATGTAACCCTTTTTCATTTTAGCACCTTCACCCATTCTACAAATCTTCCCACAACAGACACGGTGAGGGCAACCTACGAAACTTGACACAAAAGGGCACACGGTGGTGATTGGAAACCACGTGTCATACGATTTTAACTTCCTTCTTTTAGCTCTCTTACTCCTCCAATCCTTCACCCATCAGTCGGGACGCTCCACACTTCCAGATGCCTCCCAGAAGACACACAATTGGGAACCAAATGGACAAATGTGAGAGTAGGTTATTACCAGAGGCCGTATTCACCACTCCGTTTACCCCTGGAGAAAACTGTCTCTCGGAGAAAATTTACCTAGAAAGCGAGATTATGTCACAAAACTTGCATTCAACACTCACTCTCCTTCCCGAAAAACGCGTTCCAAAAGTTTTGTCTCTAGAGAAATGTTTACCCTTGAGTGGTGAATGCGGCCTCAGATTACGGTACGCCATTTCCATTACCAATATCAGATTACGGTATTACCATTACTACCAGATTATGGTATCGCAGATGTGTGGAAAAGAAGAAAAACTCGTTTTATTCTACTGTATTTGACCAGACGTGCATCCTGTTTATATATAAATCAATCATTTATTTTCCACAAAAAGTTTGTGGAAGAACATGTGGCATACAGTTTAGTCAGATAAAAAACGAAACAAAATAATAACAATATTTTGTCTTTCAGTCCCTCGAAATGTAGGGGAAGGAGTTCGTGTGGCCAACTTTGCCGGCCTTTCTTCTATTCCCCAATTATCATCCAAACAGGCAGATGTGGTCATCAACCCCTCAAATATCAATATTAAAGAACACGAAAGAAGAATGGTGAGAGGTTTTATTGATTCTCACCTTTATTTGTTGTACCATAATTTAAATTTAAGGTAACTCTGAATTTTTTACGTGCATACTTGGTGGCCTGGTTGCATGCTTTTCACAGTTTAGGAGCCATTATGTATACGTGGAGTCAGTTAGTTAGAGCCAGGGTAGATGCAATTAGTTGTGCGATGTTGGCCGACAGCTATGAGATAATAAGATTATTTTTGTTAGGAAATGCCTTCTTCAATTGTGCGCTGTGTTCCCACCAAGGCACTTCTGAGTGCAATCAATGGGGAAGGCGACCCCGAAGAATTGAAGAATGTTTGTTTTTAATTTTTCAGTTAATTTTTCACACCCCAGTTTATAGAGTTTCAACAAAAATTGACTAACCTGTTTCTGTCTTCAGTCCAAAGATGCCGAGTTCCGTGTTGGTGAGTGCTTCGACGAAGAAGGCGATTTTCTCTCGGATTCGGATGCGGACACGGCATCGACATCGGAAACTATCACTGCTTACCAGACGGATGCCACGGAGGTAACACTAGAGTTCTTAGCTCTTCACGGGAGTTATGACTTATAACCACTCCGACAGAACCCTTCCGTATGTGCATCTCTCTCTCTCTCTCTCCTAACAATATTTTTATTCTCACCGACTCTTTGGGAAATCACCATTTATTCCAGGCATTAAGCGGCACTTACTCCACACGTACAGGAATGATGCGTGAACAAATTGCTGAAGCTCTTCAACAAATGAATCTTCCCGAGGGAAGGGAGTCAAGATTACACACTTCACAATCAGTATCCACACATTGTGTGTTTCCCACTAAAATTGTAGATTAAACGCATTTGCCAGCAATTTTCCTATTCACAAATAATGTTCCTTTATGCCCACGAGTATTCAATGTTGGAGCCGTACACAGGACAAGAATTTGAATGATTTTCATCATTTATTACAGATTCACTGATGCGGAGTTTTGGCGGCCACGACGGAGAGGAGGACGATTTGATGGTAATGAATAAATAAGAGATAATAATAATTTGCAGCATTAACAGAATACTAGATTAATAAGTACATGGTTCTAGCTCATTTCTGTGTCTAGGTCCGCTCGCTCGATCACCTCAACTACGAATCGGAAACCCTCAGGACTATGCCACATGTTGATGTGAGCGCAATTGTGAGTTTTAATCTACTTACGCCAACTTAACTTGCGAGTCTGACTATTCGTTGAGAAGAGCCTTCAAATCTATGCTTAACATGCGCGGCGTGGAGGATACCAAAATTGGTAACAATGGCGCAGGTCGTCTGCCTTGCCTACTACTTTTTAGCCAGAATCTTTTGGATTTGAATTCTTACTCGTGCTTTTGCTAAAAAAATCGTTTCAGCCCTATTTGATGCACTCTCCTCATCATTCAATGGATTCCGTCTATCCTGCACAATCCTTCTTTATGAATAAGTTCCCGAGTGCTTCAGGTTTGGATACTCATGCTAATTTACCAAGAAGGCATGATTCCTCCTAATTTGCATAAATAGTGGTAAATGCCCTGTTACAGTACCCTGCCTCTCCGTCTCTGACGCTCCTCGTGCATCATTGGAACATAGTGACACCCTGCACCGTATTCCACAAGCCAATTTGTATGCTGATGTCTACGAAGGGAACATTTGGGAGAGTCAGAACACAGAGTCGCTGAGATCGCCCATGTACGGTACCAGGACACGAAAGTGCAAGAGCATGGACTCCGTGGTGAGTTACTGCATTTATTTGTTTTTCAGGTTATTTTTTATGTTAAATAAATAATTCGTGTGATGACAATACGACAATACAGGGTTAAATTTCAGTTGGCCAGCGATATGAAGGGCAAAAGCGGAGCCGTTTGCAGTGTTTCTGAAGTGTTTGACACAATAATGCTCGAAGAGTGAGTTTAAAAAGATTATTCAGAATAACTTCTTAATTTTTCTTTGTAACTTATAAAGCCTTATATTTTTTCTCCAAAGGGTCATTCGGAATCATAAAGATCACTAGTTTTAAATGATTGATCTGCTATCAGAGCGAATATGCTAATAAAAATAAATAAAAATAATTTTTAGTCAAATGAAAAAACAAGAAGCCTGGGACGCTGATGAACAAATTTTCTCTTACAAAGGTAATATTATCAATTTTTTATTTTATAAGAAACCTGAAATGTTCCAAATCTAAGAAACTTTCGCAATGTTTCATGTTTCTATTAAAACAACTTGATATGGACGTCGATAATACGTTCTTGTATGAAATAAGTATAAGCTCCAAGCCGCTTCCTATCATTTCTGATGTTATGAATAATTTTTTTCTCTTTTCTAAAGATGGTCGGTCTCTGGAAGGCACTTCGAAGAAAGGAAAATTCAACAATTACTTCTCAATGTTGATCTTCAAAATATTCCCGGCTTGGTTCAGAATGTTGGTTTTTTTGCTCTATTATTGTACGCAATGTCTGAGCTCCATTATGGGTGGAAGCACTTGTTATGATGCAACCCAAAGAACAGACGTATACGGTACGGTCAAAAATGTAACACTATACTATTGGAGGACGTTTTTTCAATGGTAATTACACAATTGAATTCAACACCAATGGCCGATGGTTTGATATTTGCATTAATATGTTTATATTAATAATTGCAATTTGCATAATGGTTTGTTCTATTTTAGGCTTTCGTGTCGTAGCCGGCGGCGTGCACGTCCCCAAACCGATAGCGATGCAGAATCAGTGGATTCATAATGCACAATTCTTATTTATGTACTGTAGCCCCGGTATATGAGTGCTTGACTAAAACTCATTCTAATTGCTTTTGTAAATATGCAAATTACTTTTTCCCACAGTACCCACCACATAATTGTAAAATGGGCCCCGGTCGTTGCGACCATTTCAATTGCTTTACATATCTGTGTATGCAAATCTCCTTGATATACATAGAAATACATAGCTAATGTTGTTCTTCATTCCAACGTAGGATGTTGTCTTATATACACGACAATGTGTGGTTTTGTATTATCAGTGCACTATTTATGCCTTTTTATTTATCTTTTTTGCAGGCGAATTCTCTAAAATAAACCTGCTTTGGTAGTAAATTAAGTTTTTTTTGTCTCCATGGAGCTCATTGTGCTATCCAACATTTGTTTTAAGCCCCCTGCATCGTGAAGCTTGGCGTACATGCCGCTTGGAAAAAAGCGGCACGCCGTTTTGAAAAGGCGTGCAAGTTTGCGCGGCGTTTTCACGCGGCGAGGACGCCAAGTTTTTTTCAGTGGCCAGTAATCATTGTAATAATAAAACCCTTCCCGTACTACTGCGCTGGTCCCGAATCATTACTTATCCTAGTTACACCTCCGTCTAACTTTTGTTTGTGTACAAATCTAAGCCTCTAGCTCTAGGGAAAGAATTAATTTTCGTTTTATTTGCGTGTGTTTTCTTGCTGATACATAAATAATAAATATTCAGTTATTGTCGTTTATTTGTATGACTTTGTATTATAAGTGGCGGAATTACAAAGAAAAGATATTTTGGCTTGTGCTAAATTGGAGCAGCCTGTTCATTTTCACGGGGTTTCATCCACTCAAACGACTTCGATATTCTAGGAATCTACAAAGTTTAAAATGATGTATAGAACACAGAATTATCAAATTTACCCATTCGCATTGCCACCCAAAGAAACGATGCCATTTTAATGTCTGACCTCAAGCTAGTTATTCTGAAAACTGACAAATTTGATTGTTTCATTGAAAAGATGCCAATCTTGTGAATTAGTAATGTCCTACTCATGGTTCCTGATCCCTGCAGACTGCAATTGACCTTTATTACGAGTACGTAGGCATGCAATTGTGCTTTTTTTGACAAATATTGGGGTAGATTCCAGTAATCTTGTACTAATAAATGCCTTTGATTCTCTCGTCTCGTCGTGGGTTCAATTCTTCGAGACGGATTGACAACACGATGGAAAATGGCGCATAGGGCATACGCATACATATGTAGACAGATACAAAATACCAGACGGCTATCGCCGCCTGATGCGGCTTTTAATTTAAAGTATGCTACGTAAACGATACTTCGAAGTGCGCATATTTATATGAAACGTCTGAAGCGTATATTCCAACGTTTGTGTTAAGAGTATTGCGCATATTTTGAATTACGGAACAGATGCCTACTTATACCAAATTCCTGAAACGTAGAAAAAATTAGTTGTGGATGTAATCACAAATAAATTCACCCGGCCACAAACTCTTCTCCTTTATATAATAAGATTAGATCCGATACTATCATTGTACTGAAAAAATCTCAATGTGGGAAGGTATAGCTGCTGCTGGACGTGGACAAAGCGTCGAAATATTCATATATTTTGTTGTACAACACAAGAAATAACATAATGGTATTCTCCTATTTCCATAAGGTCCATTGTTTGAGAATTTGAGGATGGAAAACCAGGAAAAAATTGTGGAATGAACATAAAATAATAAATGCACCAACAAAAAGGAGTCTGTCGTCCAGGATGTGTCACAAACAGATATATGCAAGTTCGATGACATAATGTAACAAGGCGTATGTTAAGTTTTTTCCCTACAATTTTTGACTCTGATCATTCACTGCACTTCAGAGACCATATTCACCTCTCAGTTCCTCATGGGGAATTCCCCGTCTTTTCCTCTACGTCTCTCAAATTAGAATGCTATTTTTTGTCCCTGGGACTATTTCCCCGTGGGGATCGGAGTGGTGAATATGGCCTCAGTTCACTAATTTTCCCTGACTGTCACTAGTTGCATACAATACAAAGTTAAAAAAGTTATTGACAAACGCTTTCGTTACCTGACAATACATTAGCTAGCAGTGTGAACGCTAACCGAATGTATTATGTCTTTTTAACTTATTATGAAAATCTGTAAAATTCAATTATGGATAAAATTATGAAAATAAAATAACTTTAGTACCTTCAGTCAGCCAATTTCCAAAAAAATCTCGAAAAAAAGTTTAGACTCGTCTGGGATGAGGGTCTTATGTGTAAAATGATACCAAAACGCATCCACCCCCTGAATGGGCTGTCCTCGCAAGTCCTAAATTTCACAGCCTTTGTGTTTTGATTATATGCTGATTATGACATAACCTGAATTTTCAATTTAACGTTTTTAAATTTATTGTCAGCTGTAGGATTTGTAATCGCTGTTAACTTTGTGTTAGAACAGCCCGACCCTGTTCTGTTTCTGAAAAATTACCCTTTGATCCTTGAAAGAATCTAAATTGCTTTTGAAAGAAATAAACAAACCCTTATTGTTACGTCTTCGAGAGCTATGTTTATATGCATCAGATTAAGCATTGACCAAAAATATTAATATTCTCGGAATGTACTTGAAAGCCCTTCTTTAAAAAAATAATGAGGAAATTGGACATTGTTCATTCCAACGTTTACATCTGCTGGATCTCTAAAATCAGACTTTAAAGAAAGAAACTAAGAGCCTGCAGTAAGTCATAGAATTACTTTTTAACAATTACCGTTGAAGATACTGTATTGCGTCTTCAGAATAGTGTGGTCGAAAAAACAATCTGCAACACTCAACTTGTGTGTGTGTGTGTGTGTGTGTGTCCTCTCATTTTCTTATTTTTTTCCCTTTTTTTCTCTTATTATTCACTGGTCGGCGGATTCTTATGATCATTGTAAAAATTTTATCACATCTTTATCATACCCTACCAAAATGTAATTTATTCACGTTTCACTGAATGTAAATATTCAATACGCTCACACACAGAGACCTCTCAAACCCTAAGATTTCTTGTAATAACGAGCACATATGCACTCATATTTGGGTTCAAATTGTTCGGATGAATTATACACGAGAAATATCCTTTTCCCATAAGACTGTGCTAATGTGCTCATCTTTATGGAAAAAAAACAAGTTCCGGTTGGTTATTACAAAGAATGAATGTGTTATGTAGCTCTGCTTTCCCTCTCTGTTATCCAGTAAAAATGCCAGGACACATCAGCGTTTTTTTTTTTAAATCAACATACTACATACAAAGCGAAGTCCAAAGAAGCTCTACCACGTGTGCAAATGATTAGCATATTGTAATGAAAAAGTTCCGAACTTTAAATTCTTGTGCATTCTCCGTTTGGACTTTTTCCAATGCACGGCCTAGACTAACGTCCTCTCAAATTTCACATTTCGGTTATGGGTCGGAGAGTTTAAACGATGGACATGGGCATTTGTTTGTTTGAAATTGGATTACATTAGTTTCCGTCTGGCGTTCGTGTATTAAAGCGCAATACCGGCCGATTTTTGAAACACCGAGTAGACCAGCATTCTTACGCAGCGTATGCAAATGAGCATAAATTATAACAAAAAGTCGAGCTAAATTCGAGCAAATTAGCATAAATACGTAAGAATTCAATTCAAAACCGGTCAATATTTCGCTTTAACAAACGCGAATGCTGTAGCATCAAACAAACTAATGGACAGGACAGAGTGTGGTAGTACTGTCCAGGTGTCCAGTACGCAAATTATGCGTGCGTTTTGTGGCCGATTTTTGTGGATTTTTCAACTTTCTGAGACTCTATCTTATGAATTTTAATTTATAGGCACGCGTATTTGTCTGTGCACTCTTGTCGTATTTACATACAGGGTGATAGTTCGTTATTTCAAATACATTCAACCATATCCATATCGTCAGATCACAATTGATATCTTTGCTTTCGGTAAGGAAACAGGCAGCAAGTCTCGTACTGTATGTGTATCGTACTTATAGAATCAAATTTGTGGGGTTTGCACGAGAACAACCATATTAATAATGTACATCGATGATTGCTACTTTCCTGAAGAATCCAGGCTCTCACGTTTTTCAGTGACTCATAATTATTTATCCTTTGGCTTGAATAGTAGGTAACCGGTAACTTACTTAGAATTCAAAGCTCGTGATACGCTTCTCTCTGTCCCACTCGCGCTCTCTCTCTCTATTTCTCTACATCTCTCTCTCTCTCCCTATCTGTCCTTTTCTCGCTCTCTCTCTCCCTCCCTATCTGCCCTTTTCTCTCTCTCTCTCTCGCTCTCGCTCTTGTTTCCCTCCTAAAGCATCTCTCCATCTCCTCCACATTATAGTTTCTTTTGTTTTGTGCGAGGGCGGATTTCTGGGAGGCGAGTAATATTTTATTCCGCCAAACTTATCTCTGCTCACTTCAATTCTGAAGCGCCTTTGACTTTGAAGATTTCGACTCGAAATCTGGGAGAGTTTATATCCTAAGCTGTGTTTCAAAACACACAAATCTAGTGGGTCTTCGCCTCTTTGTTGGCAATACTTGTTGTACACTCGAAAAGGTTTTAATATAGCTGTCCTATCTTTAGAACATTAACTGAACCGAGTTGACAGCTTTCACCATATGGCCTATTAAAATGTTTCCGCGAAAGACTTTAAGGCGTTATTTAAAAGAAATTTTTGTTCTAGAGCATTCGAAATGTAGCTACAAATTTGGGTATGCCTTGTGTAGTTCTATAGAAAATTTTGGAACGCGACCCACATCACTATGCAACACCCTGCCTTGTCTTACTTCTTGTAGGCCTGTTTGTTTGATGTAATGTTATATATATGGCTTTTTATCGTGCAAAAAAAGAGCCAACAAACCAAACGTGTCCATTCGCACTCACTAAACGAATACTTCTGTCGCCTATATTTTTAGAATTTTCCTAACAAAGACGATTCATAATTTCCCCTTTTTTACTAATTGCATTTACGCGTTCCACATTGCTAGTGCGTCATTGTTCATTCATATTTTTAGATGACATTTTAAACCACATTTCTTGTTCAAGTACACAAGTTTGTTTATGGGTTTGTTTGTTTTCTATTTTTGATTCTGTGACATTGTCTTGGTAATTTTTCATTGAACGCCGCATTTCTTGGTAATCTGACGCAGATCACAAAGCGATAAAATTGAAAGTGTAATCCGTCAAAGTTAACCGCATGTGGGTTATGGCTTATTGTTTCGGTGTTTTATACTTTTATTATGGTCCACGTCCTAGGAGTAGATTGCTGACAATGGAATTCAGTCTCAAACACATGGCTATGTACTTATGCAATGTGCGTAAGTAAAAATGTTCGGACGCGCTTCTAGACATACAATCCTCATAAATTCTAGATGTACATACTTTTTATGATAACACTCCTTTTACCCCGGAGGGTTGTAAAGTAGGTTGGTCACCCCCGGGAGGTTTTAGAAAGTAGAAGTCCATGTTTCTAATAAGAAGCGACCAAAAATCAGGGAATAATGTCCGTTCACTATATGAAATGTAGCCCTGTTATCCTAAAATCTCCGTATTATCTCTTTATGTATGTATCTCCTATATTTGGGTGGGCCCATCAGCTCCTGCCATAAAATGGACGTCAAACAGTGATGCCCTATGCCTTTTAGTCTAGAAATGGATGTTTTTGGTTTTGTTTGAAGCTGATGTGCGATTTCACTGTTCTTTTTTTACTCTGAAATATGTAGCACATTCGTACGCGTATAACCATGGAAATCTTCCGTGTCGGCGCTTGACTAAAGGGAATATTATTAATTATTATTCTATTTTTGTTTGTCAGTGGTAGATTTTTTCTTCGTATTACAAAACAATAGCAAGAAACAAGACTGGGAAATCCCATTTCAGTTTCACAATATAGAAAGTATTTTAAAATTATAAATCATAACATTGTATTGCGGCGGATCTAACATCCTTCTCGGTCCCCCATTGAATGTTTCTCACTCAACTTGGACTCCATTAACTTTATATTCTTTTCTACTTTTATTTCCTCAATATATTCGTCAATGTCAGTTCAAACTGTGCTATTATCATCATAGTATATCTTTATAGCCCGACCAAGTTCCTGATCAAAAAAGCACGAAAAAGACCCGGGTTCATCTCTGAAATTGCAAATTCTGAGCCCTCGGGGCCTATGTCAGATTTATGCGTTTATTACCCTTTATTAGGGGTTTTACGTGCAAGTAAGTGCAAAATCTACTTTAGCTTTTAAAATGTTTCATCTCCCTTGAATGAATGTATCATTATTTTTTGTTGCATTTTGCTTGTTCTTGCATTGTCTTCCAAGTTCGCTCTAACTGTCAGTCTCTAACCGTTTATCGCATTATACACATGAGGGTCATAATTCCTTTTGGGAAAGTTTCAAAAGCCTTTATTAACTTCTTTCACGCATGTTCATTTACTTGATATTTCCTTATTTCTCCTAATATACTCCGTGAAATCATTTTTTTCCTGATAAAATTCTGTTTACAGATGCACTATGTGAGTCGGTGGTGTTTGTGGATTAAGACGCTATCAAGTATTCTCATCGTAGCACTTTTGGGAGAACACGGTCAGTTTTCTTTATGTTTACTTTATTTTTATGGATATGCTATAGTTGTAACTACTTATTGCGGCTATGTATTGTCGTGTGCCTTCACTTTATACATATGAATCTCTCCAAGTTAACTATCCACTATCGACTGATTTTTCTGGTTAGCGTGAAAAAAAATGCGATTGTAGTATTCTGATTTGATTACCTTTGAGCTATTTTTATCAAAGCTTTTCCAAGCGTAAAAGTCTGCTCACTTATTGTTTAAGCAAGATATTTAATCACATAATTCACACTTCATAATTGGATGGGGTTGTTTTGTTTCAGTGGCACTGGTGAGTTGGACACTTTTTTCGCCGAAATGGGCTGGGGCTTATTCTTTTCTTGGTGCCCTCGCACATCTCAAACCCATTGTCTATGTGGCCAATCCAAATTCACTGAGCAAGAGGCCAATTCTACAACTAATTTAATAACTTAATAACTGTGGTATTATATAAATAAACTTTACCACTGTCTGGTCTCCAAGCACGCGCGCCCGGACCGCTCGCCCCTTAATTTGGTGCGCTGCGCGGCTGGCTGGGGGTGCGCTGCGCTGTTGGCATTTCTCGAGGATACGTTACACAAGGTTGTTACCAATTCAAGGGGCGAAGGGTGTGCAGTGCGCTGTGGCATTCAATCCAGATAAGTTTAGCATGGACACAACGAGATAACTTTTGATTTTGGGGTTACAACCTGTTTTGTGCGATCTATGGTCTATGAGTAAATGTCTATGACAACTCTCCCATACTCCTGCGCTACCCTCAGGCACGGTTAAATGCCGTTGTGAATCTCTAATGCTTCGAAGAGAAACCAGTATTCATCCGTTATTCTGTTTCTAGATAATTGTTTATTGTACTTCAAGCGCGCTACTTGTGTCGATTCAATAATATGCTGTCAGCTGCCGTCTAGACTAATTTTGAAGTGTTTCCACAGATTCCTCCGTCTCCTACACCTACTTACGTCACCATCGCCAAAACTTCATTCTACTGTGTATCAGTGTATTGTATTGCAACGACGATAGTTTTTTTGGTGCAGAAACACTGCCCAAAGCAAACAAAACTAAAATTTGTGTTCAAATGGACACGGTTTTTATGTATAGACGGTCTTTTGTCTTTGCATCCTCCTGTTCTACTCAACTAGTTGATTCCCAAGTAATGTAGTTTTCTATTATAAAGAGTTAGCCTCGTTAGCCTTTTATAAATTTTATGCACAAAGCACAGTGCCAGTATGCAAGCTAAACTAAAGAAACGATAATGAGTGTCAGTAGTTCTAGAATCTCACATAACCTAGAAAAAAATTGAAAAAGCTATTACGTATCATCGTCTATCTCTTGAGCGGACGGACACTGCGGTAGGTAACTTTCGGACTTCGGTCTCTCTCTCTCTCTCAACTTTATGCTGCTTGTGTAAATATTTTATTTATATAAGCTTGTATGTTGTATGAGATGAAAGTAATAGATTTCATTCTAGAATGTTTCTAATGCAATTTAATCAACACACTTTTGAATTTTAACTTGTAATGTTCTCTTGGCTGTTCACCGAAGACCACGTACTTGTGTTGAACAACCTGGCTAGGCTAGGTCACTAGACATATAAAGCCCATATAAGGGACCCATGATCAAGTACCCTTGGCAAACACTGTTGAAAAGTTAAATTATTCATGCAATTGCTCAGGTGGTCTTGGCAATTCATTTCCTTCCTTCTAGGATGGCTAATGAGATGAGAAACCTAGCGATTCATCTTGCAAAGCAAATAAAAAAGATGAAAGCGAACGGGAAAATTGAATATTATTAGACCTTGTGTTCTTCTATAATTAATAGTCAAAAATTTGCAAAACAAGAAGAAAAGGAGGTGGGCGGCGCTTGTATGCCACGACGAGTCGACTCGGCTCTAATATGGCACCCATTAGACGCATGCGAATCTCCTCACCATCAGTTTAAATCAAATTTGCACTGCTCAACTTAAACATTAGGCCTAAGCATATATTCATCAATCAATATGGGGCACAGCCTAATATTTGTACTGTTTGCGAAAACTATAGTTTGTTTTATCATAGGGATACGATAATAATTTTACTACTTTTCTAGTTTACTTTCCTTGCGTAGTCAGAATTGATAATCAACTGCAAACAATAGAGAAGGAATATTATAGTAGAAGCACATGTGCACGTTTGTTCAAGCTTATTGCCACTTTTTGAAACAATATTTGGGATTATTGTTTTATTTTTAGTCTTTTTTATCTAAACTAAGACGAATTTTTCAAGTGGATAAATTACTTATGTTTGACCAAATTGACAAAAGCTTTAGAGTAACTACAGGCGCACTGGTGTACTGGCGCAGTAAATGAGGTCCTTGTCGATTTTTTGTTGCAGCAACATAATCTTATTCTTATTTTGTGGATGATTGCGTCTGTAAACAAAAAGACACACTGAGTTTTTTGGTAAAGTGAATTTTCACCTAAATTTGGCCTAGGTGGAATGGTGGGTGGAGGGGTTTAATTCTTGTGGTCATAGGTTCGATTCCGCTGGTATGCAATATGGTTTTTCGTTTCTCGTCTATATCGCCGTAAGGAAAGCATCGATGATAGTCAGGCGATGCCATGATCATTCTTGTACTGTAGGTTCGGTGTGTTTTCATCGTGCTCGTCATCAGTACAGTACGGGGAAAATTAGCAAACTTTTTCTCTCCGAAAGCTGTGTCATCACCCACCGTTTCTCACATTAATTATCTTGTACTTATTGAGATCTCTGTCCGATTTCCTTCATTTTCTACTTACAACCACTAGGCATTCAAAGTATTTACTTACATGGTTTCGCGCTTATTCAGGATTCACTACTGTAGATAGAAGTGACATGACATACATTTACGAGACCCTAACTGACACCACTGCGTAGTAACTTCTGGGACACTCACAAGTCACAAGCTTTAAATTCATAGTATCTCTTTTCAGTGCCTTTTTCGCACATATATTTCCTATAATGAAGCACGAGTTATTCTCCGAAGGAATGTGTCAACTGTCACATACGTGCTTATGTAAAGTCCCGTCTAAATGATTCGTTGAGGCGGGTTTTGGCATCTGTATCTATTTGATAAAGATGACTATACTTCTTCTCCTAACTATGTTGAACACCTACTTAAGCGTTACCGAGCTCAAATTCCTACTATTCAAGATTTTTTTTTTCAACTCTACATGCCCCGTCAGTGACAAGATGACCCTGCTCTATTCTTATGGGCCAGGGCCGCATTTGGTCTCTTTTCTTAGTTCTTTGTTTAATTCTGAAGTCCACCAACATAAATATAAACATTGAATCACTTTAAACTAAGCCTTGTGAATTAAAGAAGAATATGGCGTCTCTTTCCCCTTTTCGGCCTCTGACCACATCAAATTACAGATCATTCATATACCCATATATAAGCAATCCGCGAATAGAACGAGCTCGAATTACCACAAGACTTAGAAGCACAACATCTTTTTTGAGACTGAAGGGCCCATCTTTTTTCAGTTAATTCCTTCTTTTTTACTCACTCACAATCAGTCTTTTTTTATTAACCTTTCCTGCATTCCCTCTCTCTGTTACTGAACCTCAACATTGAAAAACTCTCAAGCCTAAAATAAAAATAAAATAAGCAAATACATTTTTGTCAGTCATTATATCAAGTAAAGTAAGCAGTTCGTCCTCGTTGTCAAAGTAAACTACTCCCTAGAGCATTTATAATAGAGCATTTGAACGTCTACTTTTCGAAAGTAGCATAACAAACTCAACCACGCATATAATGTTTGTAATGAGCAAGCGCTCAAAAGCAGTATATCTGCTAATAATAACCATTTCATGTCTTACAAGGGCAACAGTCATACAGTTCATCTTCCATTGAATATTATTTACATTTTATTGTTTCAGCGACATTGAGATATTTTTCTAAACCTTTATCTACAGGGAGAAAGATAATACAATTTTTTTAAACTTTTATCTACAGGGAGAAAGATAATACATTTTTTCCTGTAATAATATTTGGAGGATGCTGACTGTGGAATTTTTCGTGACGTGCTTTTTGCTTTTTTTATTGAGATTGAAATTTCTGCAGCGTGGAATGAAAATTGCCGGGCATTCCACTTTACGTCGACAATTTATCGGCTTTGGGGTTTTTTCTGGTTATTTTGGAAGATAAAGACAAAGAAAGTAGACAATATTTATACTCCTCTACAGTACACTCCATTTTTACACTACTTTCTCAGTCAAGGTTATACCTTATACCACTTACAATTAGACATAAAGTGCAATGCCTTCGTCCTTTTTGTATCTAAAATGGCATCTTAAAGCGAAATGCTAGCCTCTTTGGAAAATTTGCATATGATAAGCAAATCCTATGTATCATATGCTAATTTTGAACGATTGCCGTGGACGATCGTACAAAATTAGCATTTGTACGATTGCCGTGGACGATCGTACAAAATTAGCATAGGATACATAGGATTTGCTTATCATATGCAAATTTTCCAAAGGGGCTAGCATTTCGCTTTAACATTAATTCGAACCTTATTTTGTTATCGCCAATAGCTTTCATGAAAAAGGTCTCTGATTTATTCTTGTTGTTCTTCAACCGTTTATGCGACGTTTTCATTAACTTTGTAGCTGCCGTGTCTTAGGTTGTTAGGGCCATTAATGATCTTAAGTCCTTTCTGCTTTTTCTTTATTTTTTACGCCCCTAGCCCTTAATTCCTTAATTCACTTTTTTTTAAAAGCATGCAATCTGACACCAAGTTGGAGTGATCCCTTATGTCATATGTACGAGGATCGAGAGTATGTCATATCGAAAACTTTTTGCGATCACATCCAGTACCTTTTGAGACGTGATCGCAAAATTTTGTGCTACCGTAACGTTTTTCCACGTTTCAGGCGTTTGGTATAAGTCATAAAGGCCAACTTTCGCAACTCCCCAAAAGAAATGCAATTGAATCGTATTACATAACTTTGGAATATATGTTTTAGACGTATCATATAGATATGCCCATTGGTTTACTTCGAACTTCGAATTTTCGCCAGCATAGTACTGGAAAGTCGCTTCAGGCGGCGATAGCAGTCTGGTCATCAATAAACTATTGTTAATTAGTATTATCCAGTAAATATTTGGTGACACATGTTGCTAGTTAGGCGAAGATAATTAACTCCAAATTATTGTGTTTTGGTTGTTGGTCTAATTTCAGAGTAGGAGTGCTAGCTTACTCACTCTTTACAAAACTCTGGCAAGTGGGTTGCAGCACTTACTATAAAATTCGTTGGTTCGCACGGCTTTAGACAGCGTACTGGGAACCCGACGCTCTTCAATAAAGCATTGAGAATTTGAAATTAACGTAAAATATTTTCTTTGTCTTGACAACAGTTTCTACTTACTCGAAGAGCATTTTTTTCTGCAAATTTGCTAACTTTGACGCTTGTCAAGTGTGCCAATAACTATTGTATTAGAATGTCCCTTCCATCTTTATACCTTCGAAGCGACACAATGTATGTCAGGGTTGCTAGTCATCGCCACGTAAACAAAAATAAGCAATGTTGGTGCTGATTCCAGTTGTCAGTCGACTTTAATAAGATGAATGTAAAGGTGACAATCCAACAACACACTTGACAACATCTTTTCTCCTTTAGCATGGCTTCTCTTTGTGTTTTTTGCGGTCCGCTAGTGCAACCAGGGTTCGATCCTAAGCCTAAGCCTAAGCCTAAGCCCCATAGTTTTTGTCCTCCCCCCACTTAATCGTTGCTCTTATTAAATACCATAGATCAGAATATGTATTATTCTTGGACACATCTTAGAACTTTCACGGACACTTGGAGTTGGCACACTGCCAAAGCTTCCAGTTTTGATGCGTTTCGAGTGCACTGAAGTGCCCGAAAAAGATAAAGAAGTAGTTTTTACACTTTCCAAAAAAAAAAGTGAGCCTTAGCGGACCGAGCAGTAAAACAAACACTTGCCATTAAAATTAAAATATTTTCTTTTTTATTGAAAGGATATTATGGATATCTGTATTAGCCTTGAAAGAGGTTTTCACTCATGTCCGGGGAAATCAGTAAGCGAATTGCCTAGTGCATTATATTGCACTCACTTAGGGTTCTGGTAATGAACATAACATTTCAATTTTGATTAACAAAACTCTATAGTCTCGATTCCTTTTGTTGAATCTTATATTCATCTTTTGTTGTCTGGTCTGGTGTTGCAGGCTCCTAGCAATGAAATTTCACAATATTTGTTGGTTTCGCAGTCATGAAACATCTCATTTTATATGTGGCTTCAGACTGTCACAGTGGCAGCTTATCCACTCTGTAATAACAAAGCGAAATACAGGACTGTTTTTGAAACGGATCGCGCGCATCTGAATTCTTACGTATTCATGTTACGTTACTCGAATTTAACTGGATGTTTGATTCTAATTTATGTTAATGCATACGCTGCATAAGAATGCTAGTATTTTCGATGTGTTTCAAAAACCGGCCGGTATTTCGCCTTAATACTTATGTCTACTTGTTCGATGTTCGCTCGTTTAGCAGCGCTTTTGAACATATGAAACAGATCTGACTGTTTAAAGACTTTTTGCTAAAGGAACGTTTTGCAAAACAAAACGAAAAAGTGATTCCTTCTCATTTTGTGATTAATGAATGTGGGATTCTTCTTTATAATATAAAAGCCGTCTGATTTCATTATAGATTCACTTATTATGAATGAATGGGTGGAGGACACCTTGGAATTCACTTGCGATTGAAAAATAATTTTCATCAATCTCGGGAATTAAATCCGTATGTGGTTTTTTTTTTGCTGAACAGCAGCATATGGTTTTTTTTGCTGAACGGCTGCATTTACATGTTTTAATGAGTATAATAAATATTCAAATAATATAAAGGAAGAAAATTTCTGAACACATCCGCGCATTTTCGGCACCGAATTTCCACGTAATAAATGAACATGCAGATGCAGTAATATAAATAAGTTTCACAAAAAAAGTTCCATATGTTTGTTATAAACTGAGAATTCTATTTTGACGTATACATTTTATTAGTGTTTTTGTCGATCAAACAGTTCGCCTACTCCAATTACGCATTAGTGTTTTCGCAATGTTCATCCACTATTTATTAACTCCTCATATTACTGTTTTCACAGGCACTCCGTGTTTTTCTTCCATGTTTTCGCCTCTTTTGTCCACAATATAATATTTCATAAGCTCTTGTTTTGCTATTTTATCCCATTCCCATTGTTTAATTGTGTGATGTTACTTCAAAATTCATAACCAAATACTCTCGTACAATCGTACAATCTGATCTTACAGTGTGCCCTTAAATTATCTCTTACAGTATGCTCTTACTCGTAATTGGCCATATGCTCGTACAATTCGCGTTTGCGAATACCTACGATGAAGTTCGGAAGAAGGATGGTAAGGAAACCAAATTTATTCTCAAATCACATAGTGAATATCCTATGTTCGTACTTCCTTTTCCTGTCCTTGTCTTCTAGTAAAAAGCGCATAGTCTTTATATTCTATCATCGA
Source organism: Pelodera strongyloides (assembly GCA_036852015.1). Classification (NCBI taxonomy): domain Eukaryota; kingdom Metazoa; phylum Nematoda; class Chromadorea; order Rhabditida; family Rhabditidae; genus Pelodera; species Pelodera strongyloides. Next base: position 16,535 of record JAANDG010000704.1, on the reverse strand, counting down.
GGTGGTTTGAAGTTTCACGAATTCACATTCTATTTGTTTTCAAGTCCCAAGCTGAATGTCAAAATATCCTCCTCGTCTTCTTTGTTTCCTGTTCCATTCGGGAGTTCTTCCTCCCAAAAAGGAACGATGATCTACATGGGACTCCGTCCCCGGTCGACCCGACCCCGATAATGGGTCCCGAGGGGATTTCCTCCGACCCAACGACGAATAATACACCAACGGACGTTACTTTTCTGTTCATAAGCATAAAGTGATTGGGGATCTCAACAGGGACCAGATTGGGTGTTCCTGAGGTTCCTTCTATGAAGAAGCAAGGGTATAAAGAAAGGAATAAGCGATCAGAATGCGAAGATTTAAGCGTAGTCGGTTATGTGTTATAAGGTATTTTTGAAAAGCTTTTTTACGTGACCTGATTCTTCAAGCGACTGTAGAATCTTGCAAAAAGGTAGTATCACATACATAGCACTACCACAAAAATACATCCAACTAACACAGAAACGGTACATAAACCATAAACATAACTGTGTTCGTTGGCTGTGCGCTCCGGAAAAACATGTTTCACAAATCCTAGCCAAATTTGTGAAGAATTTGTGGCCTGTTCGAAGAATAAGTGAAGAGCACAGGAGATTTAGTTAGCTATATGCTTGTGGGAACAGCGAACTATGAATATCATAATATATTTCAGTGATCTGGGCCGGCGACTACGAAAGAATGCTCTACGAGAAGTTGGCCACGAACTACAACCGATTGGCACGGCCAGTAAAGGTCGTTGACGTAATCGTTTCTTATATTAGAATATATGGAACTGCACGAAAAAAATTCTGTGTGGTCTGGATCATGCCGATTTTTTCTCCCACCAAGTTTATTATTCCATTCACAAATAGAAATTGATATGAATCCCACTTTTAGAGTTTGGTGAAGTCTGAGGTAGGTGGGTAGACGTCTGTAGTTGTCCAGCTTTAAGTCTTGCAAAAATATCAGCTTGCTGTATCATTGTCAGAACCGCATCAGAACAATAATTTTGTAAATAATTTGAGTCTCACTTGTAAGGTTATACTGCGTTATATTAAGACCAACTTACACCTACAGGTACAGAGGGGCGCATCCTCGATAAATACTGAAAATTAATACATTATTTGAAATAAAGAAACAGAAACTGACTAACAAACTAGCCGGTCAGATGAGGACCAAACCGAAGATGCAAACATAACTTCCGATCGTTTCAGAACGAAAGCGAGCCTGTGGTTGTCTATTTAGGCCTCGATTTTCAGCAAATAATTGACGTTGTAAGTTCAGAATTTAACAAAATGTTGTATTTTGTTCAAGAGGACCACAAACAAAAGTCTACAATTAGTTTGCATGCGAAAAGATGAGACCTAGATGACTCAAATAAAAAAAATATACTGAAAAGAAAACAAGAATTTATTTCAGGATGAAAAGAGCCAAATCATGCACTCCAACGTGTGGTTGCGAATGGTGAGCTCGAACAAATAATTGCTTAATGATGTTGTATATAAAGTAGTGATTAATTTCTCGATAAAGTCATGTTTCAAGGAGTATTTAATGCTAACGATTGCTTATAACAGTGAACTTGTTCTTTCTTGTGTTTGTTATAAAATTAACCTGCCAATCAGAAATTGAATAAGCTAATCTCGGAAACACGCTAGAACGAACTAATTATGGTTAGCACTTTTGGTAAAACTTAGTTTACATCTTTAGAGTTGGGTGGATCACTATTTGACGTGGGATCCAGCTTTATTCGGAAACATCAAAGAAGTTCGGTTACCAATAGCCACAATTTGGAAACCAGGTTGGCAAGAGTGACTTTACGTGCAGAATGACTATTCAAGTATTCAAGTTAGGAAGGCAAAGGGGTCTTGTTCTGGCACTTGTTCCTAAAGGGAAGATCTAATGATTTACTCAACCACCTCACAACCACTCATTGTCATTTTGATTGTACATTACCAAATGTTCAGATGTTCTTCTGTACAACAGTGTCGATCAACAATTCGACAGTACTTGGCCAGTGAATGCCGTTGTTTATTAGTGAGTGACTGAAGTTGATCAAAAATGTACAATATTGCAACTCATGAATAGTATGGGTGCCAATACAAACATTTTATTACAGTTTCTCTTTCTAGACGTGTATATGCTAATATGCGCATCAAAGCACTAATAAGCAATTGCAGCCTAGCTACGAATTCACAAACATAACATAGATGATGAATACATGAATTTATGTCTGAAAAAAATATTTGTTTGACCAAATGTGTATTAATTTCAGTACGGGTAATGTAACGTGGATTCCTCCAGCCATAATTCGAAGCACCTGCAACATTGATATAGCTTGGTTTGTGAAGGATTTTTTTTCAAAATTAGCTTTTTATATATTTTATCGATGATCTGATATCGTTCCGAAAAGGATACGTACAAGATAAAAAAAAGTAGATGATGATTCCTAAACATTGTAAGTGAGTATCCGGAAACAAACCGGTTGAACTTTATAATTTATATGTAGTTTCAAATTTCAAAGTTTCTCTTTCAGGTTTCCCTTTGACACTCAACATTGTTCGATGAAATTCGGTTCGTGGACCTATTCTGGATTCTTCACCGATTTACGAAATTCCTCTTCATCCACATCAACATATCAATCAAACGGAGAGTGGGAATTATTAGGTAGGCTAATTTTCCCCTTTCTTGTCCATATTAGAAATTAGCTCCACAAAAACTTACCGACATTCCATCATCCTGATTAACGTAGCAATTTAAAAAAAAGCGATGCGCAATGTTTCAATATGCTTTCAAACAGCATGGAGCGCTTCAAAGCCGCTTTAAAAATAATCGGTAAAGAAAGAGTGAATGAAGCTAGGTTCCCCGATTCAGTTCTTTATGTTTATAAATTAACTTTAGGTCTCGAATCCGGTCGATCAATATTCTACTACGAGTGCTGTCCCGAACCTTATTATGATGTAACTTTCACGATATCGATTAGACGACGCACACTTTACTACGGGTAGGCTCAAGTTTCTCATACTTCCCAACAAGTGCGTGACCTTTATAAATATGTTGATATGAGACCCTCATACTTAGCGATATCTTCATGAGTTATTGGAATTTTTTTCACCACTAAGAAAGTTGAAACTAATAAAGCATTTTTTCGTATAGCAAAGAAACTAAAGTTCGAGGGCAGTTAGGACTCCATTTCTTCGTTGACGCTATTCTGTATTCCTACTGACTGTCTGACTCTTTCAGTTTCAACCTGGTGCTCCCTTGTATGCTCATCTCAGCCCTAGCGCTTCTAGGCTTCACCCTGCCTCCCGATTCGGGAGAAAAGTTAAATCTATGTGAGTTTCGAAAAGTATATGGAAACTTCTGAAAGGCCGAACTTTGTTTTTGCACATTTTATGTATTGAACCCTTCAGGTGTCACTCTGTTCATGTCACTTTGTGTGTTCATGCTTATGGTAGCTGAAGCAATGCCACAGACTTCCGATGCACTCCCATTGATAGGTAAGAGGGAAACTTATCATTTCATGGTGACTTGAACCTTCGACTTGGACCTTTGGCTGATGCTTAGAAAGCTGTGATAGAACCTTTCGCCCCTAGAGGGAAGGGAAGTCACCGCTCTGTGTAGTGCATACTAGACTGCTACCTCAGCTTCTGTCCTCACCCCGTGACGTATATAGTAGACCGGCGCTACTCACAGGCTTGTTGCTTGTAACAAGTGAGACGTGGGAGTCAAGGAACTTTAGATTTGTTTTCAGAGGTCTACTTCAGTTGTATCATGTTTGAAGTGGGCGCCAGTGTCTTATGTACAGTACTCGCTTTGAACTACCATCATCGCGGACCCGAACAATACAAGCAAATGGGATCGATGGTAACAATCATTTTATTGATCTTTTCGAGCACACAATGTGCTTCGTCATCTGAAGCTTCTTTCGTCATAGAGATATACTCAATACACTATTTTTCGCGACTCCAGCTCCAGCGTACACCTGAAGTGCTTTGCTACACGTGCATTAGTGGTGCAGCCAGCGCATGTCTCATGTCTTCATCCTAATTGAATAATTTCTGATTTTTCGAATCAAAGAACTAAACATATTGATCTTCAGACTCGTAAGATCCTTCTCGACTGGCTGCCTTCCATTGTTTTCTTGGAAAGGCCGGCTCCGTTCTTCCCACCGAAAACCGCCCAGTGCAATGGATATGCGAAGGAGGCGGAAAAGTTAGTTTCCGATTGAAACTTATATAAATTTATGAATTTATGAGTCCTCAATTTGTGTACTATGCATAAAGGAAAACTTATAGAATATGGTTATTTTTCAAATTGTTAACCAACCATGTAAAGATGTAAATAAACATCTTGATTAATCTATCAACGTACCCCGTTTATATAGGGACACTGCGTTGGTCATGTTTCGGGCGGTTGTTTTCTAAAAACAGGAAAAGTACATCTAGTGCGTTTCCAAAATTTTCGGAAATATTTTGTATCTAGGAAGAAAAAATACGGCTACGAATTGATCGAAGTGGATCGACAATTGCTGAGACATCCAAACCTTCCCAAGAATGTCCATTTGGACTTTTGCGGTAAGAATGGTAGGGTTTTCGAACGAATCTTATTATATAAAGGAGAAGAGTTTGCTTTGTCTTTTGTTTGTTTGTGTGAACGAAACGAAAATTAGAATATCTAGGAGGCTATAAAAGGAGAATCGGAGCCCAGTGTTGAGCAAGCGAAATCGAGCCTTATTTCATGAAAGATACGTTGCAAACGTTTCACGCAAGTGTGCTCACTGTTCCTGCATATTAAACATTGAATGTCACCTCAGTCGGCGATAGCCGTCTGGTTGGAATATAAACCAGAAATATTGGTGGCATAAAAACATGACTTTTTATGGAATATCGCGTGAATATATTTTTTCACTAGTCGACAGTTCCTGAAATAAAAATAAAAACCGTTTTCTTCAAGGGACGACACCGCGATCGACGCTCAAACGTCCTCAGTCGGTGTCGCTTGAGAATCGGAATGCCGCCGCAAACGGGCCAGCTTCTAATCATATCGCACCGCCCCCGCACCCGCCCCCGCAGATGCAACAGGAAGACAAATCGCCCCAGTATCTGTATTCAAAGGTGCGTTTTAAAAAGACCTCGACAAAAATGCTTTAAAAAAAAGATTGAATTTTGCAATGTAAGAAGGTCAAACTTTACTCTTTACATAACTAGTGTGCTGAGGCGTAGATAATTGTTCAAGTTTCATTTAAAAAAAAAACTTCAGACAACCCGAATCGATGAAGATTTGAAATCCGTGACAATGGATAGGACATTGGAGAAGAAAATCATGGCGGTGGGGTTTTATTGGATATTTGAAATAAAAACGCACAATTAGAACGCACACATGATGCGTTCCCAAATGACATCCGTAACGGCAAATAGTGAAACAATTGTCTGTTTTAGGTCAGCCAATCCCGAATGGATGACTCGCAATTCAGTGCATTGCTCACTGAGTTGAAAGTGATATCAACAAAGATAAGGAAGGAGGTACGTCTATTGGAATTCTCTACCGTAACTGCCCCGTGAATCTACACAGAAACCCCTTTGTAGGCTCCGTTGCTTGAAGTATATTGCAAATTATTATATTCTGATAGACAGGCTTCCCATCAAAAATTTGTCTTACGCTTCAAGAGCGTGCACCTTTATTCAAGGAGTTCAAATTCAAAGTTTTTGCTTATGACATGTTCCGCAGAGGTCCTGAGCACAGGCGACGAGTTCCATTACATGCTTTCATTATTTGTTTTTGATCAGTACGATGACACCAGCTTGACCATTTTAGGAGTTGGTCGAATTTATTATGAATTCAGAATTCTTTTTCCAGGAGTTATGTCACGAGATCCGAAGTGATTGGATGTTCGCAGCAGTTGTCATCGACAGGATTTGCTTCATCGCTCTATCTTTCTTTCTCTCCGTCTGCACATTTATTATCGCCTACAAGGCGCCACATTTGTTCGCATAGGCGTACTGTGAAACATAAATCTACGATAGCTTACTGTGTGGTCCCGCACCTGGGTGGTCCATGCACCAGGATCGCCAAGTTGCTAGATCTCGATATGGTCACTACAGGAGCGCATATACACGCCGGAATCGCACCTTCACAAAGCTGTGCCAGGCTTAAGCAAATTATATGTTTTAGGAATGCCTATTCTACTCAATAATAGACATTTTTATCAGACCCAGACAAAAATATTTCTCAGAAACGTCGTATGCACACTTTCACCGCTTCAGTTCTCGTTTGCTCGTCACAAAATTTGACATATCAAAACTAGTTCTGACATATTCATACATATTATCGGTTCTCATTCGATTAATTGTAGTAAAGTCACACTATTATGAATAAGCTTTCACGAGTCCAGTTCAACGCTGCTATTATATTTGATTTGATACATAATAATTAAAACAAAAATACGTAGTGTTTCAACGAATAGTTAAACGATCCAACCAATTTTCGAATCCGATTTTTTTGTTGTTTCTGCCAATGGTAACTCCCCTGGAGGAATTTCGTGACCTATTCTGAATAGATCAACGCCACAGAGCAGTTTTACCTTGTTTTACCAAGCAAAAACAGCTCCTTGATTTCCTATAAGTATATTGCCTTTTCCGTTCATAGGAAGAAAGGTGAATCAAGATTAGTTCAGTACGAGCTCAGTCTATGTATATAATTCATTCCGAATTACAGAAGCAACTACTCGGTGATAATTTATATTATTACTGTAGTATTGTATAAACAATGTTGGCAGTAATCACATTTTGCTGCAATTTTTTCCGTGTTTGCCTATGTAAATAACTTGCTTTAGAGTATAAATATATATTTTGAATTGATCAGTACAAATTTGGTTGTAAGTAGCTCACATAGATACCGAAGACAGTAAACACCACAGTTGTTTCAAAAGCTACGTTAAAAAATATATTGATGTGGTTGAAGTCATCATTTACTGCTTCTTAATCCCATTTCATGCACACAAACCGTCGGTCAAATGCTTTGAGGCATTATGCTACATGAAACAAAGAGTCATGAAACTGACGCTATGATCACGGCCACCCACAAACTACAAAGCATCTCGCACTAAATATATTTATACTATATGTAACAATTATTTCAAACGTAAGTCCCTCAATCTTTCTTATAAAAGGATCACCTGAAACGTCGACTTGCAAATGTTTTTTTTTTAGTCCTGTACGATAATGGTAAAGAATGAGGCGATTTGGGGGTACCTTCACCTCCCAATGTTACGTACACGCACTATGCCAATAATACCAATTTACCCCCAGGCTCATATTTACAAGTACTTTATTTACAAGCAAAGAGTAAACAAGATATAAAGTCTCAAAATACATCAAAAACCATTATAATACAAGTGCTAGAGTATACAACGTAGAATTAATACATTATTAAAGACTAAGAACAACTCGTACTATATACAAACCTAACAGACAAACAACATCACGGAAACAGGTATAAACAAATCTCTCGATCTCCTACTCGGATGGTTGCGGTTTTTATATTTCACAAAGATATCATATATTGAGAAAAGGATCTGAGTGTGAGTGCAAGTACAATTAACTACACACCCTCTTCACCTGAGTATCATAAGTGTCATTTTCACTAAATGAACACACTTCACTTGGTGAAAACGCTGCCTTACAGAGGTAGTGAAAAGTGGAAAACTCACAACAACAGCACAAGGGTAAACGCTATATACGTTGCAAATGAGACTCCTACACACAGACAAAATCACAGAAGACGGAAAGCTTACAGTGATTATTCTTCGGATTTATAAGCAGCTCCCATCTTGATCATTTCAGCATTTGACAACACTTCCACTGGATCGGATGTCGGTTCAACGGCTCTGGTAACGAGAGCCTGAAAGCATAGATCATTATAATGCAAGCGTAGCAAACATCTTGAAATTAAACCTTCAACTTTGCCAATGCAAAAAAAGTAGGTACCAACGACGCCGATTAACACTGACACGCTTGTAACGATGAACCAACTCTATCTCGAATATATCGTTCAGAATACTTTGTAGAAGTTTGGATAAGGTTTTAAAGGAAATTACGTTAGGTTTAAATATTCACCGTTTCAAAGAGTTGCGCATAGCACTGACTTAGGACGGATATAAATAACTACAAACATATTTAACGATTGAAGTGTTAAAAGTGTAGGATCCAATTACCTTTGCAACGTCCTCAGAATTGATCGCCAAACTATTACTGAAGAACTTGACCGGCTGGAGAAGAATCTGAACGCAAAAAATAGAACTAGAAATGTAAAATAAAATAAAATAAAAGAGTGCAATAACACGGCACTCTTATAAATTCGTACATTAGAAAAACATCTTAGAAAGAGGTCATTTTAGTAATTGTTATTGATGAAAATTAGGACTAAAACTTGGAAACTGAGAGTGAAAAGTTGCATCAATTATAGTGACAGTAATGACAATACATAAAACAAAAACCACTACACCGTTAAAGTAGAAGAGGTTACTAGGATAGGTTACCTTAACAATGCTCTCTCCAAAACGTGGTTCCGGCCTGGGTGGTCCTTCGAGGAAACCAGGTCTTGCTATAATCAAGTGTTGGAAGCCAATCGACTTCACATCTCTCTCGACTTCGCCCTGTAAGAACACAGACGGAATACAATGCGGCAATTACAATTGCCTATCGGGCTAGGCGAGTGCCAAGATGATAAGCAATAAACTAAGCATTTATGCGCAATTCCCATGATATATAATAAACCATCTAAAAAAAACTGTTCGTGGTCCACCAAAAATAATAATCTTTGAGACTGAGACACTAATGTGATCGCGGTCCGTGGGCGCCTCCAGCCGTAATCACGGCTCAACTCAATACATGTTCATTCAGTAACTACGCCCACCTTTGTCTTTGAGTAGAATAAAAACGCATTTTCATCCGAACCGGACGCGGTCACGAGGCAGAAAGTTTCAGTCCCGCCCTCCTTTGCTAGCTTTGCACTGTCTACCACATAGTCGTGGTCAACACGATAGAATCCTTCCTGGAACACACTCAACGTCAACCAACATCTGTCAACTAGTAACGACATATTTTTGAAAAGCGGGACATACAAGTCAAATAACCAGCGTTTTTACTTTTATAGCTGGACGTGCGACACGAACAACACACACCAGCCGTACATTAAGCACAATTAACGATTTAAGCAGAACTTTAGCTTCCTTAGTTGTTAGCAATACCACTTTACATCTCTTAACTCACTTTTAATATCTACATTATTCAGAACAGCAACTTCAGAACTTTCCCATCTTTCCAGCTTTGGCTCTGGTGGTTCCAAGAGCGCAAAATCCAACATCAAAACCCTCGAATTCCTTCTTGTAGTCGGTTAATTTGTCGAAGTCAACCGTTTTTTGTTCCTAAAATACAAAGAAATATAATAGTAAATAGTAATATTAGTTTCCCTTGACCCTTTTGATGATTCTCTATAATCCGCAAACGTAACCCTTCGCACACAAGACCATAAACTGAAAATGAAGAAGCATACACGGGGAACATTTGCACATACGTACTAAAACGAAAGTCTGGTTGGTGAAAGCCAAAATAAATTGAAAATAACATAAAGATAAAACAGGCACATACAAAGTTTTCCGGTAGCCCAGGCAAGTCCAAGATGCGACGGTTGATCAGTACCACACGGGCAAAATGTTTTGACGCAGATAGTGCCTGAATATTCACGTCACGTTTAAAGGGGATCAGGGAAAACTGTGTGGTGCAAACGCTCATTGCCAAGACGCTTATAAATTACGAGTTTATTACCTCTCCCCTCTCCCATTTTACAGCATGTTAGCACCGGGAACAGACAGCAATAGCCAATAAATGGACTATCAAACAATGGCCATTATCCCCCCAATAATTACAGAAATATACCTCAACCAATCTCCCTCCGACCATTCCCGAGGCACCAAGAACAAACGCGCTCCGTGCTTGAGACGACATAATGCAACCTATATTTAGGATTATATATTACAAAACAAACAATTGAACCAAGGATAGAGCCAAACAACAATATTGATCCAAAGCGGTAATATAATGAGTTTACGACAATTTGCTTAATAACGGTTATTGTCAAAAAGTGTAGTGACATGAAATGATAATTGAGAGGGTCATAATAATAATTTATTACATCAGGGAGATGTTCACAAAAGCCAACACAGAGTAAAATGTTTGAAAAAGAAATGAGATCTTTTGAAAGGAGATAAGGACACAAAAGTAGTATGTAGTGCTAGTGTAGTGTAAGTATAGTCGTACGCCAGATAAATGTTCGTTTAGTGATGCCTCATAGATATACAATGTAAGCAAAACAGTGTACAACTCGGCAAAACTCGAAAAGATAACCCGATGCAGAGAGAGAGCGATTGTGATCAGCGATCAGGAACTAATGGAAGCAAATCGTGATAATTAGAAGTTGCGAAAATTCCTGTTGAAATGATGACAATGACGAAATTCTAGAAATATTACACCTTCGATTCTTGTAACTAACAATTGCCATATGTGCCTTGCTTGCACTTTCTATTTCATAAGACAAACAGCATCAACGCAATCGCAAAAATAAAAGCTATATTATTGTTATATCTTATATATATATAAAAGAAGACGTGACGGACGTGTTTTTTTTTTCGTCGAGAAAAATTCAAACTACAAACGACAATTTTGACGAAAAGTACGGTATTGGGCGCAAAGAGTAGAACGGTCTAGCAAATAATCAGCTTCGGTTTGACAAAGACCTCTTGAACAAAAACATTTTTTTTGCGGAATATGAACGAATGAGTGTCTACGCTCAGTTTAGACTGAAAGGCATAGAAAACACTGTGGCAGTGTGATCAGTTTAGGCTGAGCCTGAACCACTGTGGCAAGATGCCTTGAACCACCTGAACCACGTCAGCCTGGTAGAAAACACTGTGCCACAGTGTTCAAACAGAAAGCTGTTTGGCTAGATGCTTTTCAGCCTAAACGGATCTGCCAGTGTTTTCAAGCAGAAATTTAGGCAGAAAACAGTGTGGTAAGATGCATTTCAGCCTAGACTGATCTGCCAGTGTTTTTAAGCAGAAATTGAAGTAGAAAACACTGTGCCACAGTGTTTTCAAACAGAAAACAGTGTGGCATGCAGCCTAAACTTATCTGCCACATTGTTTTCAAGCAGAAATTCAAGCAGAAAACAGTGTGGCAAGATGCTGAACGAGTTAAAAACGAGGTCAAAATCTTGCCACAGGGTTTTTCGACTCGGAAAACCGTGTGGCAAGATGCTGAACGAGTTAAAAACGAGTTAAAAACAGGTCAAAATCTGGCCACAGGGTTTTGTAAACGAAAACCGTGTGGCAAGATGCTGAACGAGTTAAAAACGAGGTCAAAATCTTGCCACAGGGTTTTTCGACTCGGAAAACCGTGTGGCAAGATGCTGAACGAGTTAAAAACTAGGTCAAAATCTGGCCACAGGGTTTTTGTAAACGAAAACCGTGTGGCAAGATGCTGAACGAGTTAAAACGAGGACAAAAATCTTGCCACAGGGGTTTTTGTAAACGAAAACCGTGTGGCAAGATGCTGAACGAGTTAAAACGAGGTCAAAATCTTGCCACAGGGTTTTAGTGAAACGAAAACCGTGTGTGGCAAGATGCTGAACGAGTTAAAAACGAGGTCAAAATCTTGCCACAGGGTTTTTGAATACGAAAACCGTGTGGCAAGATGCTGAACGAGTTAAAACGAGGTCAAAATCTTGCCACAGGGTTTTTGTAAACGAAAACCGTGTGGCAAGATGCTGAACGAGTTAAAACGAGGCCAAAATCTTGCCACAGGGTCGGAAAACCGTGTGGCAAGATGCTGAACGAGTTAAAACGAGGTCAAAATCTTGCCACAGGGTCGGAAAACCGTGTGGCAAGATGCTGAACGAGTTAAAAACGAGGTCAAAATCTTGCCACAGGGTTTTTGAATATGAAAACCGTGTGGCAAGATGCTGAACGAGTTAAAACGAGGACAAAATCTTGCCACAGGGTTTTTTGTAAACGAAAACCGTGTGGCAAGATGCTGAACGAGTTAAAAACGAGGTCAAAATCTTGCCACAGGGTTTTTCGACTCGGAAAACCGTGTGGCAAGATGCTGAACGAGTTAAAACGAGGTCAAAATCTTGCCACAGGGTTTTTGTAAACGAAAACCGTGTGGCAAGATGCTGAACGAGTTAAAACGAGGTCAAAATCTTGCCACAGGGTCGGAAAACCGTGTGGCAAGATGCTGAACGAGTTAAAAACGAGGTCAAAATCTTGCCACAGGGTTTTTCGACTCGGAAAACCGTGTGGCAAGATGCTGAACGAGTTAAAACGAGGTCAAAATCTTGCCACAGGGTTTTTGTAAACGAAAACCGTGTGGCAAGATGCTGAACGAGTTAAAACGAGGTCAAAATCTGCCACAGGGTTTTTCGGAAAAACCGTGTGGCAAGATGCTGAACGAGTTAAAAACGAGGTCAAAATCTTGCCACAGGGTTTTTGTAAACGAAAACCGTGTGGCAAGATGCTGAACGAGTTAAAACGAGGTCAAAATCTTGCCACAGGGTTTTTGTAAACGAAAACCGTGTGGCAAGATGCTGAACGAGTTAAAACGAGGTCAAAATCTTGCCACAGGGTTTTTGAATAAGAAAACCGTGTGGCAAGATGCTGAACGAGTTAAAAACGAGGTCAAAATCTTGCCACAGGGTTTTTGAATATGAAAACCGTGTGGCAAGATGCTGAACGAGTTAAAAACGAGGCAAAATCTTGCCACAGGGTCGGAAAACCCTGTGGCAAGATGCTGAACGAGTTAAAAACGAGGTCAAAATCTTGCCACAGGGTTTTTGAATATGAAAACCGTGTGGCAAGATGCTGAACGAGTTAAAACGAGGCCAAAATCTTGCCACAGGGTCGGAAAACCCTGTGGCAAGATGCTGAACGAGTTAAAAACGAGGTCAAAATCTTGCCACAGGGTTTTTGAATATGAAAACCGTGTGGCAAGATGCTGAACGAGTTAAAACGAGGTCAAAATCTTGCCACAGGGTTTTTGTAAACGAAAACCGTGTGGCAAGATGCTGAACGAGTTAAAACGAGGTCAAAATCTTGCCACAGGGTTTTTGAAAACGAAAACCGTGTGGCAAGATGCTGAACGAGTTAAAAACGAGGTCAAAATCTTGCCACAGGGTTTTTGTAAACGAAAACCGTGTGGCAAGATGCTGAACGAGTTAAAACGAGGTCAAAATCTTGCCACAGGGTCGGAAAACCGTGTGGCAAGATGCTGAACGAGTTAAAAACGAGGTCAAAATCTTGCCACAGGGTTTTTTGAAAAAAAAACGAAAACCGTGTGGCAAGATGCTGAACGAGTTAAAACGAGGTCAAAATCTTGCCACAGGGTTTTTGTAAACGAAAACCGTGTGGCAAGATGCTGAACGAGTTAAAAACGAGGTCAAAATCTTGCCACAGGGTTTTTGTAAACGGAAAACCGTGTGGCAAGATGCTGAACGAGTTAAAACGAGGTCAAAATCTTGCCACAGGGTTTTTGTAAACGAAAACCGTGTGGCAAGATGCTGAACGAGTTAAAACGAGGTCAAAATCTTGCCACAGGGTTTTTGTAAACGAAAACCGTGTGGCAAGATGCTGAACGAGTTAAAAACGAGGTCAAAATCTTGCCACAGGGTTTTTGAATACGAAAACCGTGTGGCAAGATGCTGAACGAGTTAAAACGAGGTCAAAATCTTGCCACAGGGTTTTTGTAAACGAAAACCGTGTGGCAAGATGCTGAACGAGTTAAAACGAGGTCAAAATCTTGCCACAGGGTCGGAAAACCGTGTGGCAAGATGCTGAACGAGTTAAAAACGAGGTCAAAATCTTGCCACAGGGTTTTTCGTATCGGAAAACCGTGTGGCAAGATGCTGAACGAGTTAAAACGAGGTCAAAATCTTGCCACAGGGTTTTTGTAAACGAAAACCGTGTGGCAAGATGCTGAACGAGTTAAAACGAGGTCAAAATCTTGCCACAGGGTCGAAAACCGTGTGGCAAGATGCTGAACGAGTTAAAACGAGGTCAAAATCTTGCCACAGGGTTTTTGGAAACGAAAACCGTGTGGCAAGATGCTGAACGAGTTAAAAACGAGGTCAAAATCTTGCCACAGGGTTTTTGTAAACGAAAACCGTGTGGCAAGATGCTGAACGAGTTAAAACGAGGTCAAAAATTGCCACAGGGTTTTTTGAACTCGGAAAAACCGTGTGGCAAGATGCTGAACGAGTTAAAAACGAAGGTCAAAATCTTGCCACAGGGTTTTGAATACGAAAACCGTGTGGCAAGATGCTGAACGAGTTAAAACGAGGTCAAATCTTGCCACAGGGTTTTTGTAAACGAAAACCGTGTGGCAAGATGCTGAACGAGTTAAAACGAGGTCAAAATCTTGCCACAGGGTCGGAAAACCGTGTGGCAAGATGCTGAACGAGTTAAAACGAGGTCAAAATCTTGCCACAGGGTTTTTGTAAACGAAAACCGTGTGGCAAGATGCTGAACGAGTAAAAACGAGGTCAAAATCTTGCCACAGGGTTTTTGAATATGCGAAAACCGTGTGGCAAGATGCTGAACGAGTTAAAAACGAGGTCAAAATCTTGCCACAGGGTTTTCGAAACGGAAAAACCGTGTGGCAAGATGCTGAACGAGTTAAAAACGAGGTCAAAAATCTTGCCACAGGGGTCGAAAACCGTGTGGCAAGATGCTGAACGAGTTAAAACGAGGTCAAAATCTTGCCACAGGGTTTTTGTGAAAAAAACCGTGTGGCAAGATGCTGAACGAGTTTAAAACGAGGACAAAATCTTGCCACAGGTTTTTTAAACGAAAAACCGTGTGGCAAGATGCTGAACGAGTTAAAAACGAGGTCAAAATTGCCACAGGGTTTTTCCGGAAAAAAAAACCCGTGTGGCAAGATGCTGAACGAGGTCCCGAGTTAAAACGAGGTCAAAATCTTGCCACAGGGTTTTTGTAAACGAAAAAAAAAACCGTGTGGCAAGATGCTGCTGAACGAGTTTAAAACGAGGTCAAAATCTTGCCACAGGGTCGGAAAACCGTGTGGCAAGATGCTGAACGAGTTAAAAACGAGGTCAAAATCTTGCCACAGGGTTTTTTTAAACGAAAACCGTGTGGCAAGATGCTGAACGAGTTAAAACGAGGTCAAAATCTTGCCACAGGGTTTTTGTAAACGAAAACCGTGTGGCAAAGATGCGAACGAGTTAAAAACGAGGTAAAACGAGGTCAAAATCTTCTTGCCACAGGGTTTTTGTAAACGAAAAAAACCGTGTGGCAAGATGCTGAACGAGTTAAAAACGAGGTCAAAATCTTGCCACAGGGTTTTTGTCGAAAACCGTTGTGGCAAGATGTGAACGAGTTAAAACGAGGTCAAAATCTTGCCACAGGGTCGGAAAACCGTGTGGCAAGATGCTGAACGAGTTAAAAACGAGGTCAAAATCTTGCCACAGGGTTTTTTGTAAACGGAAAACCGTGTGGCAAGATGCTGAACGAGTTAAAACGAGGTCAAAATCTTGCCACAGGGTTTTTCACGAAAAACCATGTGGCAAGATGCTGAACGAGTTAAAAACACGAGGTCAAAATCTTGCCACAGGGTTTTTGAAACGAAAAACCGTGTGGCAAGATGCTGAACGAGGTAAAAACGAGGTCAAAATCTTTGCCACAGGGGTTTGTAAACGAAAACCGTGTGGCAAGATGCTGAACGAGTTTTAAAACGAGGTCAAAATCTTGCCACAGGGTTTTTGAAAAATGAAAACCGTGTGGCAAGATGCTGAACGAGTAAAAACGAGGTCAAAATCTTGCCACAGGGTTTTTTAATATGAAAACCGTGTGGCAAGATGCTGAACGAGTTAAAAACGAGGGTCAAAATCTTGCCACAGGTGTTTTGGACGAAAACCCCTGTGGCGAACGATGAAAACGGCAAATGCTGAACGAGTTAAAACGAGGTCAAAATCTTGCAAACAGGGTTTTTGTGAAAACCGTGTGGCAAGATGCTGAACGAGGAGTTAAAACGAAGGTCAAAATCTTGCCACAGGGTTTGTAAACGAAAAAACCCGTGGCAAGATGCAAGATGCTGAACGAGTTAAAAAACGAGGTCAAAATCTTGCCACAGGGTTTTGAATTGAAAACCGTGGTGCAAGATGCTGAACGAGTTAAAAACGAGGGTCAAAAATCTTGCCACAGGGTTTCGAACTCGGAAAACCGTGTGGCAAGATGCTGAACGAGTTTAAAAACGAGGTCAACAAAATCTTGCCACAGGGTTTTAAATGAAAACCGTGTGGCAAGATGCTGAACGAGTTAAAACGAGGTCAAAATCTTGCCACAGGGTTTTTTAGAAAAACCGTGTGGCAAGATGCTGAACGAGTTAAAACGAGGTCAAAATCTTGCCACAGGGTTTTGAACGAAACCGTGTGGCAAGATGCGAACGAGTTTAAAACGA